>SKCR01043128.1:0-42135 GCA_019454045.1 Zanthoxylum bungeanum
CACTATAGGTAAAACAATAGATTTTAGTAAATGACATCAAATGTGATACCGCGTTGTATGGTAGATTTTCTCCATCTTTTGATTCGATGGAGAATAACACAATCGAATCATTCGATTCGAGTCTAAATATGGTAGGTAAAACATTTGATTATCTTTATCTCTTATAATAAATACATATCTTCGTTACTAACACTAGTTATAATTTTTATAATTTTTTGACAAAAATTCATATTGAACTTGAGATATGTGTTTTTGACAAAAAATAGATCGAAGATCCAAGCAGAGTACGTTTACTTTGTTTTAGCTTCCTCTGTCTGCCTATATTTTCTAATTGAGGGTATTAATTAAATAACAAGCAAAGTACGTTTACGTTGCTGTTGCCGTTATTTGTAACGGCAACAGTGATGAATTTATAACGGAGCCTTAAATTGACAAAAATTGAAAGTTAGAGGACTGAATTGACAAAACTGAAAGTTAACGGACTTAAATGAAAAAACATGAAAGTTAGAGGGTCACTTTTGCATTTTTGCCTAATTTTTAATTAACTTAGGAAAATCAAATAATGAAATTATAAACTTGGTTATTACAGATTTAAGTTAATTAGAATATTTTCAATTATCACATATCAACACAAATAAAATAAAATAATATTTAAGTGATAAAATTGATGTTTGTATATTGGAAAATAATAGTTTTTGTATTTTAGTTGCTTATTCTACTTTGGATTAAAAATTAAAGTGTAACACTAAGATTGAACGTCTAAGATATTCTATTGAGAAAGTGATTAAGGGAATTCTATCAACAATGCGATAAGAGCCTAAGTGAGCAGAGATTTAAATGGTTACACCGGACCCTTCTCGTCCTATGTGAATTTTCCTTTATTCACTTATCATAAGAAACCTTAATCATAAATTCAAGAACTTATGTTATTTGGTACTACTGTCCAATATAACTACAAGTGGATTTTTAGTGTAACACTTAAACAAGATCATATGGTTGATCACATAATTATTTGTCTTTTGTATATCACACTATCAGTCGCTCATAAAGAGAAACCGAATAAGTTTGGTGGAGCAAACTTCAAACAGTGGTAGAGCAAAATGTTATTCTATCTGACAGAACTTCAACTTGACCTAGGAAGTCTTAGGGGTGTTCGCGGTGTGGTTCGGGGCGGTTTTTTCATTTTTTACTTCAAACCGCGCGGGTTGGCGGTTCGGGAAATTAGAAAACGAAACCGCAAATTTGATAAGGAAAACTGCGGCGGTTCGGGTTGGTGGTTTAACGGTTTGGGCGGTTCAGGTCGGCGGTTTGGATTATAAATTTTATAAGAAAATTTTGTGTGTTTTCACATTATAATTGAAGAAAAAATTACATAATTTTCATTTATTCATTACATATTGTTATATGATCATTAAATATCTTAATTTTCATAGTTAAAGAAGAAGAAAAATATAAAATAATATTTAATTTGAACGCGGGTCGGCGGTTTAGGCGGTCCGGGTCGCGGTTCGAGTCAAAATTTGAGGTTTGGGCGGTTCGCGGTTTGACATGGGTCAAAACCGCACACCGACCCTAAATTTGCGGTTCGATTCGGTGCGGTTCAAAATTATTTTTAATATTTTTTCAAACCGCGCGGTTCGGTTCGGTTCGGTGCGGTTCGCGGTTTGACCTGAAATTGTGTTCACCCCTAGGAAGTCTTATACCATGTTAGAGATTGAACTGAAATTTGTGTATTCCAATCTGAATTATAATTAAACTATAATAATCTTTATATAGGTAATATAGAAAACCAATATAGGAAAAAAATAAAATAAAATTATATACAATAATACTAAATATATGAAATCTTTTTATAATATGGAAATATAATAGGGAAGCAATATCTTGCATACCCTTAAAAACACCTCAAGTGTTGTATCTAATCATTTGAGAATGTGTCTCTTCGTAATAGGTACATTTTCTCTTTGAATTTCAAACTTCTATAGCTATAATCGGATTGTTGTGTCCAGCTACTGAAAACAGCTTGCATGAGCTTGCATGCATACTGAAGACAATAACATGCAAGCTGTGAAGTGAAAATGAGTGTCAGTAAGCAGTGTGACACTGTTCACACGGTTTTGGCACTATAAAAGGGGCATTAATCTTCATTGCAAATCATCCCAAAGAGTGAGTATAATTGTATAGAGAGAGTGTGAGGTTTTTTCTTAAGTTTCTAGTTGTAAACTTGTATTCTATTCTTGAAGTAATAGATAACGAATTCATTTTTTCCTCAAAACACTCCAAGAGTGATCGGCGAATCACAACAAGTGGTATCAGAGCTTCGGTTGTTCTTTGGGATCGTAAAACCGGAAAACAAAGCTTCCGTTCGGAAAACCGATTCCGACGAAAGTTGTCAAAAATACAATTTGAGGGCACCATCAGCTAGTTCACGTCGAGACGAGCTCGGTGGTATTTCGCGGCGACCAAACGGAGGCCGGACGACGCCGCACGCGCCAACACGCGACGGCGAGTGACGAAGACTCTCGGCCACGCGCTACACGTGCCTCTGGAGGTTGAAGACGAGTCCAGTCAGCCGCCACGTCATCGCCACATCACGCCCAGTCAGTGCCACATCATCGCCCAATCATCCGCCCTCGCATCCGCCACGTCAGCGTCACGTGTCTGCCACGTCAGCACAGCCGGTCCCACTTGCCACGTCAGCACCACGTCAGCAGCCTGGTAAATTTCATTTAGCCCCTGAAGTTTTGAAATTTACAGTTTTGCCCCAGAACTTTTAGGAATTTACAAATCAGCCCCTGTGTCGGATTTAGACCAACGAAGTGTCTATTCTACCATTTTTGACCGTTCCGGACGCAACGGTGACCTCGGATTTATGAAATTCAGACCCGATTTTAGTGTATTTTCATTTTAAACTTAAAAAACTTAAAATGAGAAATGGAAGATTCCAATTCTGGTGCAATGATTAAACTGGCTGCAACTAATTACTCCCTCTGGAGACCTCAGATGATAGATTTTTTACATTGTAAAGATCTGTTTGATGTCATCGAGTTGAAGGGAGAGAAACCAGAGTCTGTTAAGGAGTATGACTGGAATAAACTCAACAACAGAACTTTGGGTTAGATTAGGTAGTGAATCGGTCACAGTGTCTTCCACCATGTAGCACAAGACACATATGCTTATGAAATTTGGAGGAAATTGGAATACATGTTCCAGGCCAAAACAGCGGAGTGGAACTTCCGTTGCAGAACACACCAACGAGTTTCAAAGCCTGGTGAACCAATTGTCTGCAGTAGACATGCAACTGGCAGACGAAGTTCAAGACCTCTTGCTACTCAGTTCTCTTCCTGATAGCTGGGAGACTCTAGTGGTTACTCTCAACAACTCAGCTCCAGGAGGCAAACTTACAATGCCTATGGTAAATGATGCCCTGTCAAATGAAAAAGCCAGAAGAAAAGACGTGGGCTCAGATCAAACAGAAGCCCTTGTCTCGGAGCAACGAGGAAGACAACATGAGAAACATCAAGGTGGGAGGAGAGGCAGAAGCAAAAGCAGGGGTAGATCCAAGGACGGGAAAAAGAAATACAAGTGCTTCCACTGTGGCATAGAAGGCCACTTGGAGAAAAATTGCCGGAAACTTCAACGGGAGCAGGGACAAGGCAATAACCAGCCGAAGAAGAATGACGTGGAGATATTAGTAGTTACCACGGTAGATGTAGCTATATGCTCCGGTCAGGAAGAAGCATGACTTCACACCGTAACTCAGGATGTCGAGTGGGTGGTAGATACTGCAGCATCCTACTACGTCACTCCTCACAAGGATTTCTTCACAACATACAAAGCATGAGACTTTGGAGCAGTGAAGATGAGGAATACTAGTTCTTCTCAGATAGTGGGAATTGGTGAAATACAGTGCGGACAAATGCAATGTATACAATAACCCTGAAGGAGGTCAGACATGTTCCAGAACTTCGGCTCAACTTACTCTCGGAGGTAGCCCTTGACAAACAGGGCTATGCTAGCCACTTCAGCAACGACACTTGGAGGATGATAAAAGGTGTCATGGTCATCGCCCGGGGACATATCTGTGGAACCTTATACAAGACTCATGTGAAGATTTGTGCAGAAAGCCTAAATGTAGCTGAACCGGAGGCTTCTCAGAATATATGGCACCAGAGACTCGGTCACATGAGTGAAAGAGGGTTGTCTACCTTGACAAAGAAGGATCTAATCACTGTCTCCAAAAATGCTGCTCTGGATCCTTGCAACCACTGTCTATCCGGTAAGCAACACAGAGTCTCTTTCAATTTCTCTTCTACAAAGAAATCAGAGTTACTCAGTCTGGTGTACTCTGATGTATGTGGTCCCTTGGAGGTAAACTCACTAGGCGGTAATAAATATTTTCTGACTTTCATTGACGATGATTCTCGGAAAGTGTGGGTGTATTTTCTGAAATCAAAAGATCAGGTCCTGGATTATTTCAAATTATTCCATGCCATGGTCGAGCGTGAAACATGGAAGAAACTGAAGTGCATTCGCACAGACAATGGAAGTGAATACACTTCCAAGGAGTTTGATGCCTACTGCGGAACCCACGACATTCGACACGAGAGGACTGTTCCACGCACCCCACAACACAATGGTGTCGCCGAAAGGATAAACCGCACAATTATGGAGAAATTCAGAAGCATGATCCGCATGGCTAAGCTACCAAAGCCATTCTGGGGAGAAGCTGTTCGTGCCGCCTGCTACCTGATCAACAGATCGCCATCTGTACCGTTGAATTTCGAGATTCCGGAGAAAGTGTGGTCTGGTAAGAATCCATCATATTCTCACCTCAGAATATTCAGATGTTTAGCATTTGCACATGTATCCAAGGAGCTCAGGCAAAAGCTCGATGCAATGACTACTCCATGCATCTTCATAGGCTATGTAGACGAGGAATTTGGATACAGGCTATGAGACCTGAAGGAAAGGAAGGTCATCAGAAGCATGGATGTAGTGTTTCTTGAAGACCAGACAATAGAAGACATTGAAAAGCCCAAGATGTCTTCTAAAACCAGTACCGACAATGCCGATGCAAATCCAGACACAACCCCAGTACCAACACCAGTGGCCACATGTGATGATGGGGTGCAAGACATGCCAGAAGCAGAAGCAGAACCAGAGGAGGAAGGAGGTGTTGAGCAGGGGGAGCTGCAGCCTGCTCTATCAGAGGCTCATGATCATCCACAGATCTAGATGACAACAGACAACCAGAACCTCCAGTATGAAGATATGAGCGAGGCCGGATTCCATCAGCCAGATACTCAGGATCAGAATACATTCTGCTTACTAACGAGGGGGAGCCAGAAACCTTCAACGAAGCGGTATCTCATAAAGACAAAGACAAATGGCTGCACGCAATGCAGGATGAGATGGAATCTCTGCAGAAAAACAACACTTATGAGATAGTCAATCTCCCACATGGAATGAAGGCACTGAAGAACAAATGGGTATTCAAGCTCAAGAAAGATGGCAGCGAAAAAGTGGTGAAACACAAAGCTCGGCTAGTAGTCAAAGGATTCCTACAAAAAAAGGGAATTGACTTTGATGAGATCTTTTCACCGGTGGTAAAAATGGCTTCAATCCGAGTTATCCTAGGATTGGTAGCCAGATTGAACTTGGAGCTTGAACAGATGGATGTCAAAACAACATTTCTTTATGGTGATCTGAATGAAGAAATTTACATGGTGCAGCCAGAAGGATTCAAGGTTTCAGGTAAAGAAAACCTTGTTTGCAAGCTGAAAAAGAGCTTGTAAGGACTCAAGTAAGCACCGAGGCAGTGGTACAAGAAGTTTGACTCATTCATAGTGGGTCAAGCCTACAAAAGAACTGTAACAGATCAGTGTGTATACATTCAGAGGTTTCCAGATGGAAATTTCGTTGTTCTTCTACTGTATTTAGATGACATGTTGATTGTTGGACAAGAAGCAATGAAGATCAGCCAGCTGAAGAATGAACTATCTAAGTCTTTCGACATGAAAGATTTAGGACCTGCTCAACAGATTTTGGGAATGGAGATTGTTCTTGACAGACAGAACAAGAAGTTATGGCTTTCACAAGAGAGGTATATTGAACGGATAATCAAGAGGTTCGATATACAGAAAGCCAAACCAGTCAGCGTTCCGCTAGCGCACCATTTCAAATTGAGCAAGAGTTCGTGCCCCTCATCCAAGAAAGAGATAGAGGAAATGACAGCAATACCATATTCTTCAGCTGTTGGGAGCCTAATGTATGCAATGGTATGTACCAGGCCAGATATTGCACACGCAGTGGGTGTAGTGAGCCGTTTTCTTTCTAACCCTGGAAAGCAACACTGAGAGGCAGTCAAATGGATTCTCAGGTACCTCAAGGGTACAACAAAGTTTCGTCTGTGTTACAGGGGAGCTGATCCGATCTTGGAAGGCTATACAGATTCAGATATGGTAGGAGATCTTGATGGTAGGAAATCTACATCAGGATTCATCTACACTTTTGCAGGAGGAGCTGTATCATGGCAGTCAAGATTGCAGATGTGTATTGCATTATCCACAACAGAAGCTGAGTACATCGCTATAGCTGAGGCAGAAAAAGAAATTTTGTGGCTAAAACGTTTTCTCCAAGAGTTAGAGATCAAACAGACAGAATACAAGTTACATTGTAACAGTCAGAGTGCTCTGGACTTGAGCAAAACTCAATGTATCATTCCCGGACGAAACACATTGATATTCGCTATCACTGGACACGCGAGGTGATGGATCAACAACTGCTGAGACTAGTGAAGATCCATACAGATGAGAATCCAGTCGACATGTTAACGAAAGTGGTTACTCGAGATAAGCTAGAGCTGTGCAGAGACATACTCGGGATAGCTGTCAGATGACGATTGCTTCAGATGCAGTTGGAGGGGGAGAATTGTTGTGTCCAGCTACTGAAAACAGCTTGCATGAGCTTGCATGCATACTGAAGACAACAACATGCAAGCTGTGAAGTGAAAATGAGTGCCAGCAAGCAGTGAAGGTGGAATGAGTTGGCCAAACCGTGTGACACTGTTCACACGGTTTTGGCACTATAAAGGGGGTATTAATCTTCATTGCAAATCATTCCAAAGAGTGAGTATAATTGTATAGAGAGAGTGTGGGGGTTTTTTCTTGAGTTTCTAGTTGTAAACTTGTATTCTATTCTTGAAGGAATAGATAACGAATTCGGTTTTTCCTCAAAACACTCCAAGAGTGATCGGTGAATCACAACACAGATAACCAATTAAAATAATTGATTCATTTAGAAAAATACTCAAGAATTCAAACTTGCCGCTCTAATCGATTCGAATAGCCACTTAAACCTTTAAATTGCAAATAACCCAACTACACGCCTAATCATTAGCCGATTAATTCGGTGGGATTGCCAATTGTTGATAATCTTTCAACTCGTGAGTCTCTATATTATATATCAAAATTAACTCATGCATTGAGCTCACATTAACCCCAAATCCTCTGAGAATAGTTCTTGAGTAAGTATATACAGTAATGGCATGTTCTAATTTTTTTAGTGTAAATTAGGCGAGATTTCCAACGTTTCAAAAAAAAAAAAGACTTTAATAAATTTCCTAATATGACAGTATAGATTAGATAAAAGTAGGATAATATAAGATAGAATTGAATTACATTTAGTATTGTCTTGTCTTATATTTGGTGTAGTATAGGATTAGAATGAATTTTAAAATTAAATTTTTAATAAATAATTAAAAATAATTCATTATATATTTATTTAACCAGTAATTTAATTAAATTAGTTCAAATGGACCTAATCAATTTTTTAGTAAAAAGTTATTTAAAATAATATAAATTTCCCAAATTATTAAATATTTAAATAATATAAATTAAATTATTAAATATTTGAATAATATAAGTCTTGAACTATTGTACAAAATATGTTTTATACCATTATTAACTAAAATACAATAATATACTTGAGTTATTAAATTTTGTCTTATCAATTTAATAAATCAATGATGTAATTTCACATTATTGTAATAAATAAATTATATATAATTAAATTAACAAAAACACTTATCCTAACTTATGTAATGAGTAGCCACATGATAAGTTTTGGCTATAAATTAACTGGGGACTAACTTGTGGGTAGCAGTTAAGAAGCCACCATAATTAATTGTCTCATTTTATCGTATCATAAGATTTACTAATTATTTAATTAATTAATAGTCTAATATAATGTTTGACAGGGCCGGTCCTGAGTTTTTGGGTGCCCGGTACGAAAGCTCAAAATGTGCCATTTTTTATCACGAAAACATATGTTTAAAAAAAATAATATTTAACGAGGGCTGGAACTCAGTCGAAGCTGGGGGCTAGAGGCCCTCACGCCCAAATTATATTACTTGAGAAAATATATAAAGGGGAACATAGTACCTAAATCCCGACAATAAAAAATACAAACATATACAACCATTCATAGCAAAGCTCCTTGAAATTTCAACCTTTAAGAAATTGCTAATCCATTTAGCCTATCATGAGTCATAGTGATCCGCAAGTAAGATTTTAATAATTTCAATTTGTAAATTATAAAAGCAAATTTCAATTTAGCCTATTTGATGCCCCCTTAATTTTTGGGTCCTGTACAGTAGCCCTTATGGCACCTACCCAGGGCCGGCCCTGATGTTTGAGTACTACAACCAAACATACCCTAAATACAGAGTCGGTACTAGTTATAGGCGATCCGTCTATAACCCTTATTTATTATATTAAAATAATTAAAAATTAAGAATCCTAAATATTTTTTTTATTATGATATCAAAGTGTAAAAATGATATTGGATTCAAAGGTATCAATGCCGATTCCTCCTAAACACATTCCTTTCTATATTTCATTAGTAAGTAAGAAAAAGATTGACTACCATGTAATTTACCAACTTAAAATTTTCCCTTAATAGATTGGCTGTCTTATTTTCAAATAGTTTTTGTTATGGGCCAAAAAAAAAAAAAAAAAAAAAAAAAGGGACCCGTGCGCTCATAAACTTTTTATTAAAAAATCAAAACAAAAATAACTCGAAGAAGAGGCTAAGTTAGCTTATTTATGAGAGATTCGAGGACAACGGCATATTGTTGATCTAGCCTCACATAGTCATCTTTTTCTTTTTTAATCGTTGGAAATCCCATCGTTAAATCATCACTTCTGAACTTAAGTGAAACAGATAAAATCCGCGGTTATCTCAGACTCTTACAAGAAACACACTCTCTGGATTCAAACCCGATATCTCAAGATGAGATCATAGGTCCTACACTACCAAGCCACGCCCCTTGAGGACCTAGCCCCATAGTCGTATAACACTTTCCATCAATTTTTTTCTTCTAATTTTAGAAGTAAATAATAAATAAAACTGATAAAATTCAGTTAATACAAAATTATTAATTGAACTAATTACTCAATTAATTTTTCCATTTTTTAGAAACACTTAAAAAAAAAATCTTTGTTATACATATGTTTTCATTAAAATCTACTTAATTGTTTTTGTTTTTGTTTTTTTCCATTTGTTGCATTTCAAAAATAACGAAGGAAATTAAAAGTAAGATTGAAGAAAAAAGAAAAAAAATAATAATCTAAGTTGAAGGCGGAAAAAGTAGAAAGGATCCATATCTTTAAAGTTTTTAGCTTGATAGTTAGAATCCAGTCGAAGTTGGACTTTTATTCTGAAGTCCAATAAAATATGTCTGCACTAGTGTATGTGTGTTGTGATTAGAATCTTCCTTCTCCTTTTCTTATGATTGCAATTAATCACTAAATGTTCATTTATGTTTGCTGAAATTCAGAGTTTTTCCCCTCCAAAAGTCCCTTTACTTTGATAGCACATTAGCTTAAAATCTTGTGTGCTTGGAGATTAAGTCTCAGCTGACACTTGTTCATCGTTTAATTGCTCTTAATTGCATAAGGTATACTTGTCACAAGATATGTTGAAATATAGTATTAGATATGATTACACTTATTTTTATGCATGTTAAACTAAGCTTGCATGTTAAGTTATGTGGATTGCTATTAAAATATACTAATTTTGGATTGTGATTTGTGACACCATATATTCGGAGTGCTAATGTTGGGGTCGGAGTACATCCATTATAGTTCCTAAATAGATTCCGGGGTTAATTCCCTCTGGAATAGGTTAAGATCGAATTGGATAGATCTTAGAGTGTCTCGATTTCAGAGTCAGTTGGCGTCGGATTGATGTCACTTCAGGGTTAAGTTCTAGTTTCTCCAAAGGTTTTCAGATTTCGAAATCATCATGACATTTCTCGCCTATTGGTACAGTATGTTTAACAGTACTATGACATGTGTCATTACTTTGTTGGACCTCTCCCTGTCCATGCAGTTTCACTAAAAAAAAACGTGTTAAAGAATATTCATTTATGTGATGACAGGTGACTAATAATATATTACTAAAACTAAGCACGTAGATAAGTGTTATTCTTTCTTTCTTTTTTTCTTATTCTAGAATGTGTCGCTGTCTTCCCAAATTCTATGAACAACAATTCAATTATTATTATTTTTTTTTCTTTTTTTTTCGATCACACTTTTAATTTCCTTCCTTATTTTTGTGGTTATGCTCAAAGTAGAGGTCATTATAATTTAAGGTAATTAGTTGCCGACACCATTTTCATGACCACAAGATCATGTGAATGTTATCAAAATATCAAGCATTCGATACCACACAAACCACAAGAATCGCCCTCATTACTTACTTTGAATTGAAAATATTTGACAAATTATCATGAAGTTTTGAAAATATCAAGCCAATCTTTCTATACAGGGGTGCAATTATTTTAAAGAAGTTTTGATGGGTTGAAAAATTGATGCATTGGAATAAGAATTAAAAGACAATAAAATAATTGAATTTTTTTTCAAATCATAATAGAGAAACGATAATTAGAGAAATGAGGACAAACTTTAAATTCTTTTATTGATTTTTGATTGTCTTGTTCTAGCCCCTTTACTATTACTTTCATAAGAAAAAATTAGGACAACCAAAATGAAAAAGAAATCAAAATTCAGACATAAAGACTTATTTCCAATTGAAAAGATAAAATTACATAATTAAGTGTGATGTTATATGCATTTTAAAATATACTCCGAACGCACACATTTTTTTTTTTAAATTATATAAATTCCCTTAAATCAAATTACTAATAAAGACATAATAGAAAATTTAAAAAGAAATAGAAAAAGGCAAGTTTACCTTTCATCATCATCTCTTTCTTTTCTGCATCAAAGTGGGTGAGTCCTAGTAGGATTCTTTTCAGTATGATATATATTTGGTAATTTTTTTTCCTTTCGTTTCTCTAGTTTCCATTTATTTTCCTAAATTTAATTTGAGTCGCTATGTCAGGAATTTTGAGGACTTCGTTCGTTTTGGAGGACAAAAGATATAGCTAATAAAGAACTTGTTGCTAGCTTGAGGACTACTACAAGAGTATTTTTTTTGATATAACGATGTCATGCGTGATGTGTGATGAGCGGTAAATATATCAGTATTTATCGTACATTTGATCTGATATTTTGTATAGTTTCTTGAGTTTTGTGAATATTTTAATATGTTTTGTGTTATTTTATAAATAAATAAGGTTTCAGGACTTACTGTAAGCAATTCGGGGGTAAAACATCGAAAAACGGATAAAAATGTAAATTTCATGCTAAAATGCGCCGTTTGCTAAAATGCGTCTTTTGCTAAAATGCACTGTTGCTAAAATACGCCGACTGCTAACGTGCGCCTGCCACGTGTCAACATCACAACAAATCCGCTAACATGTGTCATGCCACGTGTCATCATCACATGCTACCGACACTACGCCTGCCACGTGTCATCATCCGATTGGACCACATCAACCGCGTGCCACGTGTCAGCCACATCAGTCGCATACCGAGTCAACCTGCCATGTGTCAGCAAAGTCACCAGTCGCGAATCACCTTTCGCCACGTGTCAACATCTCAGTGGACCGAAAATTACCGCGTGCCATGTGTCGTCTCCAGAAGAAGTTGTGTTCTGCGTGTTGGTCAGCGCGTCGCGACGCGCTGGAGGGAAATTTCCCTATAAATTCAGTCTGATTTCATTTTTTAATTTCCATACTTTTTTTCTGGGGAATTCCTTAAGAATACTAAAAAGATTGTATCTTATTTGTTTATTTACAGTTTTCTGTATTTAATTTCATTTACTTTACGCAATAGTATTTCTTTATTTTACTTTTCAGTTTTTATTTTTACTGTTTAGTATGAGGAGGTAACTCCCTTTTGCTGGGGTAAAATGTTAAGCTTTTATTACTAATATTTAGATTAATCTCCCTTAATTATAATATATAAAGTATTTAAAACATGACTTAATGGGATACCGCCTTTATGGTCGGTTGGACTTAATTAAAATAATTTTAACCTGACTAAATTGGATACTGCCTTTATGATCGGTTGGAGTTAGTTATAAATTTGACTTAATCAGGATACCGCCTATATGATCAGTTGGTAATTATCACGCAAAGTTAATATATTATAATAAGAGAGATATCTAAAATAGAAGTAATAAAAGTGGATCCTCTAGCCCCAATATTTTCTTTATTGTTTTATTTACCTTTTTAATTTCCAGCTTTTACTTTATGTCATTTACTTTATTTACGTTTTTACTAGTCATAGATATGTGTTGTAACTAAATCTGTTATTTGGGGTTGTGATGAATTCCAATATCACCGGTTTATAAGGGGTTATTTTACAATATAAAGGTTTATTTATTGAACCTTAAGCTTAATGCTTCTTGTTAACTGACCATTAATAAAATTGATTTGGTAAACTTAAAATGAACTTGGAAAAGAGATTTTAGGTTTCAGCCTTAGACTCAATAGCTCACGATCTCCCTTAAGGATAAATAACCCTTAATAGTTTTCCTTACATGATAGGAATATACTTGTCGGGCGGGGTAACCATAATTGGAACTTAATCTTAATGAATTCAGATAACTTGATTGACATATGAATATGATTAATTGGGTTATACTGGGTATTTGCACCTGACCATCGGAAGAAGCTTTTGCATAAATTCGTGTTTCAGGTTAATAAACCAATATATTGCGAAACGTGAGATAACCACCTCATCTTTAAAAGATATTGGAAGGATTCACAACATTGGATAATTTAATAATATTGAATTTTCCTTTAATTTACTTTCGTGCTATTTTTTACTTATTTTAAGTTTAAAACCACCATCCAATCAAATAACAAATCCATTAGATACTCGTAAATATTTGACTTCATAAATTGATAGCTTATGTATTAAGTCATCGTGAGATCGATATATTTTATACTACTTGAACGATACGTTCGCTTGCGTTATACGTGTGTGATCATGCCGGTCAAGTTTTTGGCATGTTACCGGAGACTTATTTATCTTTTGCTATTAATTTTGGGGTTAGATATATTTACTTGTGTCTAATTTATTTTTACTTATTATATTTGTTTTCTTGTGTTTCAGGTTCTCAGACACTACATGAGAAGAACCATAAGCTTTGAAATCCGTCCGCTTGACCCAGAAATTGAAAGAACCATCAGACAGTTGAGAAGGGAAAGGCGAGAAGGCCAAGAAGCACTGATCAACATGGAACCTGAACCTTTGGAAGTTGCACCACCAATTCTCATTCGAGACAGATCTATTCTGGTGGTTGACGACTTCATTTCCTGTATTGTACTTCCTCATTTACCAGCAAATACGTGTGACATCAAAACATGCATCCAGATGATTCAGCAGTCAGTTAAGTTTGGGGGAAATGCAACTGAATATCCTAATGCCCACATCAGTAACTTCCTGGAATTTTGCGGCACATTCAATTATAACCGAGCGGCAGAAGAAACAATGAGACTCATGTTTTTCCATATTCCTTAAAAGACAGAGCTAAGACTTGGCTACATTCACTACCAGCAGGTTACATAACAACTTGGAACACTCTAGCCACCAAATTCCTTGCAAAGTACTTTCCCCCAGCTAGAACTGCAAAGATGAGGAATGACATCACATCCTTTATACAACATGACTCATAATCCCTTTGCGAAGTGACACGCTCGAAAAATGGTCTTTTACTCCCAAGTATAAGAGTGTCGAAGTAATAAAATAACCCGGTGAGTCCGGGGTCGATCCACAGAGAAGAGATTTAACAAAATAGAATAATGGACAGTGCGAAAATGAAAAGTTTACTTTGTTGAAGTAGTTGGAGGATTTTAGGTTGGAATACAATAATAGAAGGAAATGTTGGAGTTAGATGATCCACTTTTAGTCTTTTAAACATTTAGAAATCTCGCTTTATCATAATTTATATATTGTCATTTTTACCCACTTAATTTATTACAGGAATTAATTATGCCAATAAAAAGAACCAGCCATAAAAGCGGTAGTCATTTCTGTCAATAATTAGTCCTACCAAGGTACTAAGCATGCCAAAAAAATAAAACCAGCCATAAAGGTGGTAGAAAGATTGTCAATAATTAATCTAGAATTAAATCAAGTTTTAATCATTAGATTTCAATTTATTTATTATAACAGAAGCGAGTTTAATCTATGTTCTCATTATAAAAGCTTCACCCTTACCTCAGCAGAAAAGAAATTAGCTACTCATTTTGTAATAAAACATATTCGTACTTTTATTATTGAAAGAAAAAGACATTACAAAAAGCTTTAAGTAAATAAACAAACAAGACATTCTCTCTCCAAGATTTACAGAGGAATCAGGAAAGAAAGTATGAAAAATTCTAATGTCGGACGCTCCTATTTATAGGCAACTTGGCCACCCAGACCGCGAATGCATGTTGTGGACATGTGTCAGAGAATGGTGAAGCCACGTTGGGGACACGTGTCAGAGAATGGTGAAGCCACGTTGTAGGACATGTGTCGCGAATCTAAAAGAAAAATTCTTATCTAAGTCAACAATTGTTTTCTTTCTTTCCGAATGATCAAATAAATGACTTCTCATATATTTTTTTTACCATTCTTCCATATACTCATAAAACAAGGTATTAATCAATATATTGTGCCCATAATATCACAGGTATTTGTTGAAAAAAGAGTAATATTTTTGTCCTAAAATTATATTAGAGTTTACACATTTTTGGTAGTGAAAGTTTATTTATAAACATATCTTCAATCCATGTATTGAACTTTGGGCCAGTGACTCCCAAACCAGTTGGTTTTAGGGTACTAGATGTTAAGACACCCCTACGGGTTTAATTGCTCGGATCTCGGATAAATAGTATCTAAAACATATCTTCAATCCATGTATCGAACTTTGGGCCAGTGACTCCCAAACCAGTTGGTTTTAGGGCACTAGGTGTTAAGACACCCCTACAGGCTTAATTGCTCGGATCTCAGATAAACAATATCTAAAATATATCTTCAATCCATGTATCAAACTTTGGGCTAGTGACTCCCAAACCAGTTGGTTTTAGGGCACTAGGTGTTAAGACACCCCTACGGGATTAATTGTTCGGATCTCAGAAAAACAGTGTCTGATTCCTTTAAGCTTTCTTTTTAACCCTTGTAACGAGCTTTAGGCCAGTAATTCCCAGACCAGTTGGCCTTAGGGTACTAAGTGTAAAAACACCCATTCAGACTTAATTGCTCGGGTTACGAAATGAACTTTATTCAAACTTTTTTTTATTTTTTTAATAATAAAAATTTCACTGCTTTTAGGTGTTACCTCCAACAAATTAGAGAACTGAATATTACAGAATTTTCACTTACCACCCATGGTCATATGTTACCATGTTGTTGATAATATCTGCCAGACGAGCATATAAATATCAAATTTAATCAATGTTATGGAGAATTCACAAATTTAAATGATTCAAAAAGAAAGTAACGATAAATAACTTGTTACGATTTATATTGAGATGCGTCTCAGGAGTGAAAACTCCTTACACATCCACCTCTGAACAAAAATTCCACTTGGTTTAGAAAACAAATTTGTTGTTAGTTTGTGTGTATATATATGGATATATATTTTTATACATAAAATAACAACAAAGTAAAAACTAACATCAATGAAACAGAAATAAACATGAAAAATATTTATTTCGTAAACTATCATCTCCTCCCAACCAAAACGAGACATTGTCCCCAATGTTTAGAGAAAGAAAGAAAGAGTTTAGAAGATATCACCTGATTATTGTGGAATTGACAGTTATAACTAAAGATTACAGATTAAGGTCCAGGTTTACTTTGAGCTTTTTGCCACGATCATTACCAGACCAATTCAATTTGGAAAGAATAGGGTCGATTTTTGGTTCATAAGCTAAGAGTTGGTCAATTAAATAATCAGTTGTTCATGCAGTTAGGAAGATATCTCTTACCGGTTTTGAAATAAACCAATTTCTTTTGGCATCTTCAAGAAATACAAAAAGAAAATCGAAAAATCCATTAACATTAAACAGCCCAATAAGTTTTTGGTGAATATTCAAGTTTGACCATGACGCAACAGTGAATATTTCTTCCAACGTTCCGAGCCCACCTGGTAAAGCAATGAAAGCATCAGCCTGATTGATCATTTTAGTGAGTCTTTCAGACATACCTGAGACAATACATTCTTCTCCATTTGATTTTCCGATGATGTGGCATTTTGTTAAAGGTTTTGGGATGATCCCCAAAACTTGACTTCCACCTTCTTGTACAGCTTTTGAAATACACCCCATTAATCCAAGATTGCCACCGCCATATACTAAGTGCATATTTCTGTTTGCCATAACTCTACCCAATTCTCTTGCTCCCTCAATAAATTCTGGTTTAGTTCCGGAGCTAGTTCCATAAAATACACAGATATTAGTGAATCGTCGTTTTGAAGTTGTCTCCATTATGTGTTGAGGAAAGGGAGATGACGAGCTAAATTTATAGATCCTGAAAAGGGTGAGTGAGAAATGCACTAGTATCTGTAAAATGACAACTATCGGAAAAATAGATCGTGAACAAAAAAGTTAGATACTGTCGGCAAAAAGTAAAGGAAAACAATAATTTAAAGTAAAGGAAATCAAAGCAATAATATGTACTGGTAGTTGTGATTGTGGCTCACATCTTCCTCTGGTTTTACGTCCAGTAACGGCTTGAACGCCCTCTATGGGTCGGGGATAGGCTTCCTATCCAATTTTCTTATAAATTGGCAAACAAGGTCTTTTAAAGTCAGATTCCTGAGACTGTATGTTTGTCTTTCTTTATGAAATTGTGTGTGTAATATGAGAATTTCATGATGAACTTATCCACTAGGATGCGTCTCATGAGTCAATGATATATCATCAAAAGGCTTCTTACTCAGTCCATCCCTAATGAATTGTATTTTATCCTCACGATTATCGGACACCATTCCTAAAGAACGACAACGAGTGTTGCACATACAACATGCACACTTATAATAAACACCCATTTGTTTAGCTCTTCATTTTTTAGAATATGTGCTTTTCCCTGAACCAGACATGTAAGGAATGAAGGAGTCAGGTGACTCACCTGCCAAACGAACCCTTACTTCGATTACCCAACGAATATCACTAGGAATACCATGAATCATAAGAATTCTCATTCTTTCTGTGCGGGCTTTATAAATTTTAATCAGAGCATTTCAGGGAAGTGCAAGAAAATATTTATGGAGGGTTGCGAGAGTTTCTTCCATGCCTTGGTTTATAGGGTATCAGTATTTTTAGGAAACTGAAATAACCGACTTTGAGTCACGGAGTACCGTTATCCGCTGCTTTACCGGGGTGTGAGATAAAATAAGAAAAAAAGAATGCTGCAAAACTAAGTAAAATGGTAATTACAGAAATTTTAAACAGAACATGAAAGAAACTACATCAATCAAGGTATACTGGGTCTGACAGGAAAAAAGTTTCTTGAAATTTTGAGCACTCCAAAAAAGGTTTCACACACTGTCCTTTTACTTTAAATATATCACCATCTCTAGGATTCTCAATGTCAATTGCCTCATAAGGATAAACATGTTTCACAATAAATAGGCCACTCCATTTGGATTTTAACTTTCCAGGAAATAAATGAAGACGAGAATTATAAAGCAAATTTTTTTGACCAACTTCAAATATTTTTTGTGAAATTCGACTATCATGAAAGGCTTTAGTTTTAGCTTTAAGAATTTTCGTATTCTCATATGAATCATTCCTTAACTCTTCAAGTTCATTTAGTTGCAATTTACGTTCATGACCAACATTTTGAAGGTTTGAATTAAATATTTTAATAGCCCAAAATGCTTTATGCTCAAGTTCTACAGGTAAATGACAAGGTTTTCCATAAACTAGACTATAGGGGGACATTCCCAAAGACGTTTTGAAAGTTGTTCGATATGCCCAGAGTGCATCAGTTAGTCAGAGAGACCAATCTTTGCAATTTGGGTTAACCATTTTTTTCTAAAATTTGTTTAATTTCCTTATTCGCTAATTCAACTTGTCCGTTTATCTGAGGGTGATAAGAGGTGGAAACTTTGTGTGTGACTCTTTACTTTTTCATTAGGGACTCAAAGGGTCTATTATAAAAGTGTTTACCTCCATCACTTATGATTGCCCGAGGAATTCCAAATGGACTCAACATGTTTTCTTTTAAAAATTTGATCACAGTTGTGTGATCATTGTTCCGACAAGGAATTACCTCGACCCATTTTAAAACATAATCGACTGCAACTAAAATATATAAAAATCCAAAGGATGGTGGAAATGGGCCCATGAAATCTATCCCCTAACAATCAAAGATTTCGATGACAATGATGAGATTTAAAGGCATCATGTTTCTTTTTGAAATAGATCCCAAATTTTGACAATTTTCGCAAGTTTTGCAGAAAGTGTATGCATCTTTAAAAATGGTAGGCCAATAAAATCCACACTGTAAGATTTTTACAGCGGTTTTCTTTGATGAAAAATGACCTCCACATGCTTCTGAATGACTGAACTGAATAACACCACTTATCTCACTGTCTGGTATGCATCTTCTGAAAATCTGATCTAGGCAGCATTTAAACAGATAAGGATCATCCGAGTAGAATCTTTTGACTTCGGTCAAAAATTTCTTCTTATCTTGTCGGCTCCAGTCTGGGGGTATCTTTCATGTTGCAAGAAAATTGACAATATTAGCATACCAAGGCATTATGTTTACTGAAAATAAAAATTCATCGGGAAAAGAATCATTGGTGGGAGTGGTATCGATTAGTGACTCGTTTGTGAGTCTCGATAAGTGATCTGCAACCACGTTCTCTACCCCTTTTTTTGTCTTTGATTGTGAGATTGAATTCTTGAAGCAACAAAATCCACCGTATTAATTTTGGCTTGGCATCCTGTTTAGACATCAAATATCTAACAGCAGCATGATCAAAGTAAAAAACAGTTGAAGAACTGATTAAATATGATCGAAATTTATGCAATGTAAATATTACAGCAAGTAGTTCTTTTTCTGTGGTAGTGTAATTCATTTGTGCACTGTTTAATGTTCTACTAGCGTAATATACACATGCAGCTTACCTTCCTTTCTCTGCCCTGGAACTGCACCAACTGCATAATCACTAGCATCACACATTAGCTCAAAGGGCAACGACCAATAAGGGGATTGCATAATAGGAGCAGAAGTCAAAAGACTGATAATTTTTTGGAATGATTTTTGAAATTCTTCTATCCATTCAAATGTTGCATCTTTTAATAAGAGGTTACATAAGGGTCTGGATATGGTACTAAAGTCTTTAATGAACCTCCTATAAAATCATGCATGTCTTAAAAAAGAACGAATGTCCTTGACTATTTTTAGAAATGACCTTTATTTTTACTTTGTCAACCTCAATACCTTTAGATGACACAACGTGTCCTAAAACAATTCCTGAATTAGTCATGAAATGGCATTTTTCCCAATTTAACATAAGTCATTTTTCTTCAAATCTTTTCAAAACATTTTCCAGATTAGTCAATCAATTATCAAATGAATTTCCAAAGACAGTTATATCATCCATAAAGACCTCTAAACAGTGTTCAACCATGTCACTAAATATGCTCAACATGCATCATTGGAATGTTGCAGGTGCATTACAAAGTCCAAAGGGCATTTTCCTAAATGCAAATGTTCCAAATGGGCATGTGAATGTGGTCTTTTCCTAGTCTTCTAAAGCAATGAGAATCTGATAATAACCTGAGTAACTATCAAGAAAACAATAGTAAGGGTGTCCAACTACTCTTTCTAAAAATTTGGTCAATAAATGGCAAAGGGAAATGATATTTTCTAGTTGCGTCATTCAATTTTCTATAATCAGTGCACATACGCTAACTAGATGAAATGCGAGTTGGGATTAATTCCCTTTTATCATTTTTTACAACAGTGATTCCAGAATTTCTGGGTACAGCCTGTGTAGGACTTACCCACTTACTATCAGAAATAGGAAATATAATGCATGCATCAAGAAGTTTAAGGACCTAAGTTTTTAATACTTCTTTCATGTGAGGGTTTAATCTTTTTTGGGGTTGACGATATGTCCTAGCATTATCTTTTAGATGTATTCGGTGTGTGCAGATTAATGGATTAATACATTTTATGTCTTTTAAAGTCCATCCAATTGCCAATTTATGTTCTTTCAACACATTTAAAAGTTTACCTTCTTGATCGCTTGTGAGAGAAGAAGAAATTACCATAGGATAAGTTTGAATATCTTCTAGAAATGCATATTTAAGTCCTTCTGGCAATGCTTTTGTTGGGGTTGGTGCTCAGAGCGCCAATTCGGACCGTATTTATGTCTGATTCATGAATACGAACATCCCCTTATTCCATAATATTACTTATTTATGGTTGCACCTCTTGTTCTTATATATGTATTCGATCTGATTACGATTAGATTGAAACTAAATGTGGTTTAGTGATATGTATATATTAGACAAAGGCCCGATAATATATAATGCAGTACACAGTTACAAAGTTAGTTTGTAATTGACATTGGGAAGTGTCACTGCTATATGAATATTATCAAACATAGTTCCTGGTCAAGATTTGCTAACACGGGTCGGTTAGTCAAATCCGTTGAGACCAGTACATGTCGTATATCGAGACTTGGTCAGATGGTTTATCCCAATGAACCATGAGTCTATGGAGACTCGTATAGACGTGTAGGTGTTTATAGTGGATAAACACTGAACGGCTCACCGAAGATTCTTAATGGATGGTACACCAATGTCAATAAGAATCTTCTCGGGTTGAGTAGCACAGTGGTCCTTCGACTTGAGACACCACTGTGGATGTATGAGACATCCTCCACACTTAGATGGCAGTCACGTCACCGATCTATTTAGACCAGACCTCCGCCTGTTCGTTGGGTGTGGACCGATCTTCAGGATATCCTGTGTGTGTCAAGATAGGATCCGTCAGTTCTGTGTACAAAGCATAGGTAGTCCATATATATTTAGCAGTCTGTTAAATCTGTGGCCACAGTATACATCGGAAGTAAGTTCCGAGTGTTATTTAGAGATTGCTAATAGATACGTCGACGAGATAATACCTATAGAGATTTGACGTTCACCTCTATATCTCTGGGATTATCTGGATACCTGTGACAGAGGGATTATACGTATGCAATGACCTCGACATGTATGATTCAACTAGTTTATCCGTGATCGTCATAATCTACGGGTGGATAGATTATGCACATGAAATTGGATTTCGTGACGGATATACCTGAATCTAAAGTGTCTCAATAATGAAACATACTCGTAGAGCACTAGAGCAACATTTATGAATAATGATGATTATTTATAAATCGTTTAATCGTTAAATGAAAAATACATGCGAACGGGCCGAACTGTCATTTCCTAATTAATGTGTATTTGTATTTAATATACGATATTATTAAATACACATTAATAAATAGTCAAATAAAGATATTTGACGTATATCATCAATATATGTATTTGAGATATTTAAAGTAAATATAATACATATATTGATATATTTGTATTTAATTAATTATTTAATTATTTAATTGTTAAATGATTAATATAATTAAAATATAAATATATCACCAAATGATAAAGTTAGGAAGTGATTATAAGTTGCAATTGTTGACTTATACATTAAAGGAAATGGTTGTCAAATTGATTTTGACTTCTTAAGATATTTGTTCAAAATTGTTTGAAAAATGAAAATATCTTTTTCCTTTATTTCTTTCTAAATTCGGCCATACACTTTATAAATATAAGAGTTATATTTTTTCTATGTTGCCATTGTTGACTTTGTTAGAAATATCATTAAAGTGTTTTTGATATTTTGACAAGTTGGTAACATGAAATTCAAATGAAAATGAAATGAATATTTCTTGTCTTTGTCCTTCACAAATTCGGCCAAGGCTTTATTTGGAACAAGTATATATTGTTTTTCATTTCATTTGGATCTTAACCTAATACACTTTAAAGAAAAACTCCATTAATGGAAACAAAGGAAGCTTGTGAGAAAGAAAGAAGAAATCAAAGAAAGCTTGGATTTTAGTAAGTTTTTTCAACTTACTATTAGAAAGGAAAATGTTCCTTAGGATCTAGGCTTTAACATATGATGTTCTTAGGTTATTTATTTCTTTATTCTTTGTGTTTTTGATGATGGAAGTTTTGATGAAAGTGTAAAGCATGTATGATGAAGGAAGCTTATGGCTATTGTAGTAATAAATGTTCGTTTGTGGTTTTGGAAACCTTGTTGCTAATCTAGAGTTGTTGACCCACTCTTAGATGACCTAGATTTGATCTTTATTTGTTTTATTGTGTTGAGACTTTGATTGGATGGAAGAAAGATGATTGAAGTGTTGGATTTAACCATTTGGTCTAATTTGTCCAATTTGATGAAATTGAAAAATTAGGGTTCATGACCAATTCCAAATTTGGGGATTTTCATAAATGTTGTGTATTTGGATGTGTATATGATGCATATAAAGTTTCATGTTCATTGGATTACATCTTGATGTGTTTTGATGCATGAAATGACAAAGTGCACAAAATGGGTCCTAATGAGTGCATTCGGCCAAAGTGGGAAAAATGGGGATTTATGTTGCCCTTGGTGTTTTGATGTTTTGAACATTCTAAGTTCATCTTAGAAATGATTTAGAATCATTCAAAATTGATTAGATCAATTTCGGACTAAAATGGACAAAATACCAAGTGTAAGGGCAATTCGGTAAATTCACTTGAATATGATTCATTTGAATTTTGTTTCATAATTTGATTATTGGATAATTAAATAAATAAGTTTATTTAATTAATCCGAGAAAAAGTTTTGAAATCGGAAAATTTGATTTTCCACCGCTTCCGCTGCGTTACCGGATTTAGCCCCTAAAAACCCCTACACTTTTAACTCCAAATTGGGTGCTTCTTCATTTTTTTCTTCTTCCAATGTTCCCAGTTCTTCCAAATTTTTAATCTTTCCATCGTCTTCCAATACCTTAATAGAGTCAAATAGAAAATCATTAGTAATATCTGAATCTATTTGCGCACTTGACTCAACATAATTAGCAGTAAAAAATTCCATGAGATCAGATAAACTCCCCTGAATATGCTCATCCACAATAGGTTCAATTGATTCTGCGCTTTCGTTTTCATTATCTTATCATATGGCTGTTTGCATATGTTAAAATATTTAACTCTAATGTCATGTTGCCAAAAGAAAGATTCATGATTCAATTCCTGTAATTTATTAAAGCATTAGCTGTTGCTAAAAATGGCCGACCAAGTATTACAGGGATTGGCTTATAACTATCTGCCACATGTTGTGTTTCTAAAATAATAAAATCCACAGGATATACGAATTTATCGAACACATCTTCCATAATTCCATTTGGTACCTTAACTGATCTATCGGCAAGTAAAAGGGTAGTTGAGGTTGGTTTCATATCACCGATATTAAGTTGTTGGTATACCGAAAATGGCAGTAAATTTACACTAGCTCCAAGATCAAGCAAATCATGTTCAATGTATTGATTTCCAATAATACAAGAAATAGTTGGACAACCAGGGTCTTTGTATTTTAATGTATTATTGGTTGAGAGAATGGAACTTACCTGTTCAGCTATAAAATATTTCTTTCTTACATGGTGTTTTCTTTTAACGGTGCACAGATCTTTCAAAAATTGGGCATATGATGGTATCTGTTGAATGACATCTAACAAAGGGATATTGACCTTTACCTGTTTGAATATTTCATAAATCTATGGGGAATGGTTCAATTTCTTTGTTTTTAATGCTTGAGGAAATGAAGGTGAATGAGAAAAGATGTTATTATCGACAACGGGTAATGGCTCATCAACCCCTTCCTTACCCTCTGATCCTGATTTATTCTCAGTTTCGCGAGGTTTAAGAATAGGTCTATGGATGTTCTTACCACTGCGAAGAGTAATAACAGATTTGACTTGGTCTAAGTGTTGAATTCCAGAACTACCCCCGTGAGGGTTTTGATGACTCTTGGGGTTTGAATGAGGTTGTGCAAGAAACTTACCTTTTTCTTTAATGGCCAAAGCAAATGTGATTTTATCAAAAGTTTCATTCAAATCATTCATCATTTGTGCATTTTGGTTATTAATGGTTTCTTGTTTTTCCATGAATGCACTCAAGTTATCTTCAATGGTTTTCCTAGGTGGTGGGACATATGGTGCATAATTCTGGAAATTTCGGAAATTCTGGTGAAACTGGGGAGGTTGGTGTGAAGGTTGTGTTTGGTTATCATTCCTCCAATTGAAGTTTGGATGGTTTCTCCAACCAGGATTATAGGTCTGTGAGTATGAGTTTGGATTTGGTCTATTAAATGTGTTTATGGAACTGACCTGGTAATGGAGACATTCTTTCAAGGCTGGTAAGGACGGTCAAACTTCTGTGACATGTTAATTTGAACTACAAATTGACATATGATTTCCTGAACTGACTTGACATGATCCCTCTTCCCTGTTTTGAAAGCCTCAATTTTTTTAGACAAAAATGCATACTTGACAGCAAGGTCATGGTCTTCCCTAAGGTTAAACATACCTCTACCAGATGGCTGTGGTTTAACAGATGACTCGTTTGTACCAATTGTATCCCATTATTGTGTATTCTCTACTATATGCTATATGCAATCTAGTGCATCTTCGGGATCTTTGTCCCTAAACTCACCATTACACATCATCTCCACTACTTGTATACCTTGGGGTATTAAACCCTCGTAGAATTGGGCAACTAACCTTCATGTTTCAAACCCGTGATGTGGACAAATATTTAACATTTCATTATACCTCTCCCAACATTGGTAAATTGTTTCCCCTGACTCTTGTGTGAATGTTGTGATTCTTCTCTTAAAGGAATTTGTCCTATGAGGGGGAAAGAACTTTTTAAGAAACTGCTCTTGTATTATTCTCTTAAAGGTGATCCTGACCTAGTGGGATTCATGAATTGTCTAAGTGTTCCAGGGTGATTAGGATCTCCATGCTGAGACTCGTTTTCTTCCTAATTAACTGGATTTTCAACTTAGGCGGATGGATTTTCAATTTGGTTTTCAACCATTCTTACAAACAATGAAGTTGATGAAGACTCTCTTTTTAATCTACCACTAGATGTTCGAGACCAATGTTTCATGCAAATTTATAGACAAACTATATGCAAAAATATGAAACTGCAAAAATAAATAAAAGAAAGAAATTAACTGACAAAGTGAAAGAACAGATAGAGGAAATACATATGCAGTAATTTAGATCTAAAATCGTCCTCTAACCCTCGTCAGTTCCGATCTCAATTGAATTTCTCGTTCATTTTTCTCAATGTCTTGAATTATGTTTTCGTGAAGCATTATGAGAGCATCTCTATATGGGGATGGTTCGAAAAATTCTTTAATGAACAGCAAACACCTTTTAAGTTGATTTTTCTATTTTTTGTAACCAAGAAAAATTAAGAACAAGGTCTCTCCATATGTGAGATTTCTGGGTTCAGGGTTCATCAAGGATTAATCAGGACAGTTGGGTCTACACAGAAACAAGAACAAATAAAGAAAAATAAGATGTATAAATTAAATAAAAACAAGATAAAAGAAAAACAGAGGAAAATGAAATAATTACAATGACTATTCTATCTACTAAATAATACTTCCCCGGCAACGGCGCCAAAAACTTGACACGCTCAAAAAGTGGTCTTTTACTCCCAAGTATATGAGTGTCGAAGTAATAAAATAACTCGGTGAGCCCGGGGTTGATCCACAAAGAATAGATTTAGCAAAATAGAATAATGGACAGTGCAGAAATGAAAAGTTTGCTTTGTTGAAGTAGTTGGAGGATTTTAGGTTGGAATACAATAATAGAAGGAAATGCTGGAGTTAGGGGATCCACTTTTAGTCTTTTAAATATTTAGAAATCTCACTTTATCATAATTTATAAATTACCATTTTTACCCACTTAATTTATTACATGAATTAATTATGCCAATAAAAAGAACTAGCCATAAAAGCGATAGTCATTTCTATCAATAATTAGTCCCACCAAGGTACTAAGCATGCCAAAAACATAAAACAACCCATAAAGGCGGTTAGACCGTTTGTCTATAATAAGTCATACCTAGATACTTAATTATGCCAAAATCGTATAAAACCAGCCATAAAGGCGGTAGAAAGATAAAACCGGCCATAAAGGCGGTAGAAAGATAAAACCAGCCATAAATGCGGTAGAAAGGTAAAACCAGTCATAAAGGCGGTAGAAAGATAAAACAAGCCATAAAGGTGGTAGAAAGATTGTCAATAATTAATCTAGAATTAAATCAAGTTTTAATCAATAGATTTCAATTTATTTATTATAATAGAAGCGAGTTTAATCTATGTTCTCATTATAAAAGCTTCACCATTACTCCAGCAGAAAAGAAATTAGCTACTCATTTTGTAATAAAACATATTTGTACTTTTATTATTGAAAGAAAAATACATTACAAAAAGCTTTAAGTAAATAAATAAACAAGACACTCTCTCTCCAAGATTTACAGAGGAATCATGAAAGAAAGTATGAAAATTTATAATGTCGGACGCTCCTATTTATAGGCAACTTGGCCACCCAGACCAGCGAATGCATGTTGTGGACATGTGTCAGAGAATGGTGAAGCCACGTTGGGGACACGTGTCAGAGAATGGTGAAGCCACGTTGTAGGACATGTGTCAGAGAATGGCGAAGCCACGTTGTAGGACACATGTCAGAGAATGGTGAAGCCACGTTGTAGGACACGTGTCGCGACGTAAAGGTTCCACATGTCGCATCGTGACAGCAGAATTTCCATTTTTTGCCCTTTTCAAGTCTGGTTTGTCTTGTCGAGCTTTCGAGCAATATTTTTCCTGACAAAAACATAAAATAACACAGTAAAAGTACTCAAAGCATAACTTTAAAATATTATTTCACAAATATATCAATTTAAGGGGATTAGTAAAACTATAAGTGTAAAATGATTAACTTATTGATGAGCGGAAAATATATCAATATTTACCGCCCCTTTTACTTAATATTTTGTTTAGTTTCTCGGGTTTGATGAACGTTTTGATATGTTTTAGTTTATTTTATAGATAAAATAATATTGGGACTCAATGAAATCATTTAGGACGAAATGTGGGTCAAATAAGGGCAAATATTGGACTTGACATATTAATTTTGGAGATTGGAAACTTAAAAGGGCGTTTTAACGAAGTGTAGTTTTGGAAATTCCAGTTTTACGCATCTGTCGTATTTTGGGCATAACGTTTTACTCCGATATCGGATTGAGCTGATTCAAGTTCCAGATTAAAGAAGACTCAATGATCTACAACTTTGAAGAACAAAATAATTTCGAACTCTAAAGATTTCATGACCGAAATTGATGAAATATCCGGAAGTGTGTTATGTATAATTATTAAAGTCATTTTCAAAGCAAATAAATAAATAAAAAATAAAAATAGTCAAACTCCCACCAAACATGATAGCAATTAGTGGAGCAATTAATAATGAATTTGGTGGAGCAATTAGTGGAGCAATTAATAATGGATTTGGTAGATGATTTGATGGAGGCAAAATTTTGCCTATAAATACCAAGCCATTTCATTTGTAAATTCATACTTTCTTCCAAGGAATTCCTTAAGAATACTAAGAAGATTCTATCTTGTTTGTTTATTTATAGCTTTCAGTAATTAATTTCCGCTTTCGTACTTTCTTTTCTTTACTTTTTCAATTTTTACTTTCTGCAAGTTACTTTTACGCACAATACATTTCTTTCTTTAATTTTCAATTTTTACTTTTCAGTAATGAGGAGGTAACTCCCCTTTGCTGGGGTAAAAGGTAAAACTTTTATTACTAATATTTAGATTAATCTCCATTAATTATAATATATAAACTAGTTAAAACCTGACTTAACGAGGATACCGTCATATTGGTCGGTTGGTAATTATTTAAATTGGTTTTAACCTGACTAAACTGGATACCGCCTGATTGGTCGGTTGATAATTAATTATCAATTTGACTTAATCTGGATATCGCCTATATGGTTGGTTGGTAATTATCATGCAAACCAAAAACTTGGTGTGATATTTTTATATCGTACCGCAAGTATACGGTGTCAAGTTTTAGTATAAATCAGTGAAAGAGTGTCGAACCCACAGGGATTGCGTTAACTCGCACTAAGTACTACAATTGATAATCCTAACTTTATTTAGACGATAATTAATAAAGATGTAATTAAATAAATAGATATAAAAATAATAAAATAGGAGGAACTAATACAGTAGAGATTTTGGATCCTGATTTCACATAATTGTCGCCTATGTATTTGTTATGCCAATTAATCTTTGTTCAGTTATATTGTTTATAAGTCAAGACTCCTAAAATATCCACTCCCTCTCTCGAGTGCCGAGTGAAAATATCATCAACTATAGACTTCGATATCTCTATAAAAATCCAATAGTTAACAACTCATTACGCTTTGTGATTCTATATTAACGACTTCAAAGGACTACAAATTCTCTCGAACTCTATAAAATCCTAGGTTATATTCTCTAGATCTATTCAAAATCTCCTCTCTCGAGTGATAGATTCTAAACATTCATCATCTTCAATTGTGGCCAACAATCAAGAAGCATTAAACTCAAAAGAATATAAATAAATCAATAAAACTTCATAATAAAATCGACAAACAATTACAAGGTTCAAGCATAGATTACATCATTCTCCAAAATTAAGGAGTTTAGTTCATGACAAAAGATAAATACAATGATAAACAAATCATGAATCTAATGGAAATCATTAGATTTCTAAGAAAGAAACAAGAAGATAAAACTAGAATTGAATCTCTTCCTCCTCGGATGTCACAGCCTTAATCTCCTCTTATTGCTCTTCAATCCTCCTCATTGGATCTCTAAAAATATGTATTTCTGTGTTTTATGCTCTGTATTAGCCTCTTGTATTAGCCTTCTGAGTTCTGGACGAACTGTTATATTTATAATGGAGGCTGGGAGTCATTGGGTATCATTAGGGATCTTAAAAACCCTAAAAATTGAATCATGGATCATGTCCCGCAGCACGTGACCTGTTAAATTGAGTGGAGCCACGGCGCCAAATTTTCGTGAAATTGTATGGGTGAGGAGGCGCCATGGCGCCTTTGTTTAATTGAGCAAGTGGCGCCATGGCGCCATAAGTGAGTGTGTTATGGCGCCATTTGCTTTGTATTGGTGGCGCCTTGACGCCTCTCAATTGACAATAATGGGCGCCATGGCGCCATTCCTCTGGAATTTGTATGGGAATGTGGCGCCGTGGCGCCAGTCTTCATATAATTCAATGGCGCCTTGGCGCCTCATGTTCTGGAAATTGTATGTAACTTTGGCGCATTGGCGCCTAATGATCACGTGCTCGTCATGTGTTCCCAAAAATTCCCAAAACACGTGCAATTATTCCCAGATCCATGTATTAATGCTCCTACAAATAAAACACAAAATAAACTATAAATGACATTTAAATATCTCGAAATATAACAAAACAGTAAGCTAAAAATGCCGTAATAAGTGGGTATAAACCACACTTATCAATCATGCAAAGTTAATATATTATATTAAGGGAGATATCTAAAATAAAAGTCATAAAAGTGGATCATTTTACCTCAACATTTTCTTTTATTGTACTTTTACTTTATTTACTTTTCAGCAATTTACTTTTCAGCATTTTACTTTTCAGCAATTTACTTTTCAGCATTTTACTTTTCAATAATTTACTTTTCAGCATTTTACTTTCAGCATTTAATTTTCAGTATTTAATTTCAGCATTTTACTTTCCGTCATTTACTTTTCAGCAATTTACTTTCAGCATTTTACTTTATGTCTTTTATTTTATTTAAGTTTTTACTACCCGTAAATATGTGTCGTAAATAAGTCGATTATCTGGGATTGTGATGAATTCCAATATCACCGGTTAATAAGGGGTTATTTTATGGTTTGGGTAATATAAAGGTTTATTTATTGAGCCTTAGTCTTAATGCTTCTTGTTAAATGACCATTAATAAGATTGATTCGGTAAACTTGAAATGAACTTGGAAAAGAGATTTTAGGTTTAACCCCTAGACTCAATAGCCCACGATCTTCCTTGATGATATATAACCCTTTAATAGATTTCCTTACATGATAGGAATATACCTGTCGGGCGGGGGTAGCCATAATTGGAACTTAATCTTAATGAATTCAAATAACTTGGTTAACATAGGAATATGATTAATTGGGTTACACTGGGTATTTGTATTTGACCATCGGAAGAGGCTTTTACATAATTTCGTGTTCCAGGTTAGTAAACCAATATATTACACAAACGTAAAATAACCACTTCATCTTTTAAATGATATTGGAAATATTCACAACCCTGGATAATTTTATAAATTTGAAGTTTCCTAAATCTACTTTGAAGTAATTTTATTTACTTGTTTTAAGTTTAAAATCACTTTCAAATCAAACAACCAATCCATTAGATACTTGTAAACATTTAGCTTCATAAATTGATAACAAAAGGTTTTAAGTCCTCGTGGGATCAATACTTTTTATACTACTTGAATGAAACGTGCGCTTGCGTTATACATGTGTGAAAACGCCGGTCAAGTTTTTGGCGCTGTTGCTGGGGACTTATTTATCTTTCACTATTAATTTTGAGGTTAGATATCTTTACTTGTATTTAATTTTCTTTTTACTTATTGTTTTTGTTTTATTGTGTTTCAGGTTCTGAGACACTACATGAGACGAACCAGAAGCTTTAAACTCTGACCGCTTAACCCAGAGATTGAAAGAACCATCAGACAGTTGAGAAGGGAAATGCGAGAAGGGCAAGAAGCAATCATTAACATGGAACATGAACCATTGAATGTTGCACCACCGATTCCCATTCGAGACAGAACCATTCCGGTGGTTGACAGACTCATTTCTTGTATTGTACTTCCTCCCTTACCAGCAAATATGGGTGACATCAAAACATGCATCCATATGATTCAGCAGTCAGTACAGTTTGGGGGAAATGCAACTGAAGATCCTAATGCCCACATCAGCAACTTCCTGGAAGTTTGCGGTACTTTCAATTACAACCGAGCAGCTGAAGAAGCAATGACACTGCAGGTTTTTCCATATTCCCTGAAAGACAGAGCTAAAGCTTGGCTACATTCATTACCAGCAGGTTCCATCACAACTTGGAACACTCTAGCCACCAAATTCCTTGCAAAGTACTTTCCGCCAGCCACAACTGCAAAGTTGAGGAATGACATCACATCCTTCGTGGAACAAGATTCAGAATCCCTTTGCGAAGCTTGGGAAAGATTCAAAGATTTATTCTGGAAATGTCCTAATCATGAGATCGCAAAGTGGCTACAAGTCCAAACCTTCTACAATGGACTTTATGGAATAATGAGAACCACAATTGATGTTGTTGCTGGAGGAGCTTTGATGGCAAAAATAGAAGATCATGACTGAGACTTAATTGAAGAAATGGCCAACAACAATTCTTTATGGCCAACAGAAAGGAGCATGATTCAAAGAATTGCAGGAATTTATGAAGTTGGAGCCAACACAGCACCGAATTCCAAGCTGGATATGATTTTCAAAAATCTTGAAACTCTTAACATGAAAGTTAATGGTGGATTCACAAGTTCACCATTTGGAGGAGTACCTGAGTCACAATCTTACAACCAATAAGAAGAGACGGTGAACTATGTCAACAATTTCAACAGACAGGGGAACAATCCATATTCCAACACCTATAACCCAGGGTGGAAGAATCACCCCAATTTCGCATGGAGCAACAATTTAGGGCAAAAGAACTACCCACCACCTGGATTCCAACAACCAAATAAAAGCCAGAAGCATGAAAAAGAACCAGGAATAACAGAAGTGCTGGCCTAGTTGAAGAAGCAAGAAGCAAAATACGATGCTTTAGCAGCTATGGTTCAAAATCAAGTAGCATTGAATCAAATCCATTCAGCCTCTATTAAAGCACTGGAAAATCAAATGAGACAATTGGCCAATGCTCAGAGTTACAGACCGCTAGAAAATATTCCCAGCAACACAAAACCAAATCTAAGGAACCGAGGGAAGGAGCAATGTCAAGCCATTACTTTGAAAAGCGGTACAGAAATCAACAAAGATGTTGGAATCAAGGCAACCATTGAAGAAGTTCCAAAAGATGCAGTTCCACAGATGGAGGAAAAATAAGCAAAGGAAAAAAATCAAGAAAGAATCACTTTACCTCCACCTTTTCCTCAACGACTCTAGAAAAACAAATTGGATAAACAGTTTGCTCGATTCTTGGAGGTGTTCAAAAAGCTGCATATCAACATTCCATTTGCAGAAGCCTTGGAAGAAATGCCCAGTTATGTCAAATTCATGAAAGACATTCTTTCACAAAAACGGAGATTAGGAGATTACGAGACAGTAGCATTGACAGAAGAATACAGTGCCATCATTCAGAGGAAACTTCCCCCAAAGTTGAAAGATCCTGGCAGTTTTACTGTACCATGCACCATTGGAGAACATTATATTGGTAATGCTTTATGTGATTTGGGTGCAAGTGTTAATTTAATGCATTTTTCTATTTACAGAAAACTGCAAATTGGAGAAGCAATGCCTACCTCAGTCTCTCTGCAACTTGCTGATCGAACGCTCGCATTTCTGAGAGGTGTAGTTGAAGATGTGCTGGTCAAAATTGACAAACTCATTCTCCCATCATATTTTATTATCCTTGACATGGAAGAAGACAAAGATGTACCTATCATCCTTGGGATACCATTCTTGGCTACAGGTCGAACTGCGATTGATGTACAAAAAAGAGAACTGACCATGAAAGTTCAGGACTAAGAAGTTACCTTCAATGTTTTCAAAGCCATGAAATTCCAGAGTGAAGAAAAATGAGGAATAATGTTTCAAAATTAATGTTGTTGATAGTATCATTCATGATACTGATACAGTTCCCACATACAAACTTGAAGCTTGCATCACTAACATGACTGACAGCGAGCTAGATGCTGAAATTTTGGAATGTATCAACTATCTTGACAAGCCATTCCGATTCAAATCGACACCACCAGTGGAAAGTCTGGAACTTCTGAAGAAAGATTGAATCAAGCCCTCAATTGAAGACCACCGCAGCTGGAGCTGAAGCTATTACCGAGTCATCTCAGGTTTGCATTTCTTAGAAACTCTTCTGAATTACCTGTTATTATTTCTTATTCGCTAACATTAGAGCAAGAAGAAAAGTTACTGAGAGTGTTACGAGAACACAAGAAAGCCATTGGATGGACTATAACAGACATTCGAGGCATTAGTCCATCATTTTACATGCACAAGATTCTGATGAATGATGAGTACAAACCCACAGTGAAGCATCAACGGAGACTCAATCCAATCATGAAGGAGGTCATGAATAAAGAAATCATCAAATGGTTGGATGATGGCATCATTTACCCAATCTCATATAGCACCTGGGTGTAGACCCGACTGGCGATTCGGTTCGGTTCCAAACCGGAACCGAACCGTTCGGTTTCGGTTCCATCCGATTTTTTTTTGCGTTATTGAAAATAAAAATTTGAGATTGATAAATCAATATAATTTAAAATTATGAATTTTAATTTATTACATTACATAATTACATTAAAATACAAATAAAATTCTTATCTAAAAAAAAATTATAATATAAATTTAAACCGGTTCCAACCAGAACCTTACGGTTCCGGTTGGAACCGCTGGAACCGAACGGTTCCAACCGGTTCGGCTAGGGTAAGAACCCTAACCGAACCGGTTAGGTTTCGGTTCTGAACCGAACCGATTAGAACCGGAACCGTCCGGTTCCAACCGGTTCGGAACCGGAACCGTCTGGTTCCAACCGGTTCGGAACCGGAACCGTTCGATTCCAACCGGTTCGGTTCCAGTTCCAAACCGGAACCTTAGCCGGGTCTACCTGGGTGAGTCCTATGCAGTGTGTACCAAAGAAATGAGGAATAACTGTAGTCACAAATGAAAAGAATGAGCAACAAGAACAGTGACTGGATGGAGAGTATGCATGGACTACAGAAAACTGAATAAAACAACGAGGAATGACCATTTTCCGCTGCCATTCATTGATCATATGTTAGACAGACTGGCGGGACATGAGTACTATTACTTTCTGGACGGATATTCGAGGTACAATCAGATTGCCATCGCCCCAGAAGATCAGGAGAAAACCACTTTTACATGTCCCTATGGTACTTTTGCTTTCCGCAGAATGCCATTTGGATTATGTAATGCACCTGCCACATCTCAACGTTGCATGATGGCCATCAGTATGGAGGTTTTCATGGATGACTTCTCTGTGTTTGGAGATTCTTTTGACCACTGCTTGTAAAATCTGGAACATGTGTTACAAAGGTGCGAAGATACAAACTTGGTACTCAATTGGGAGAAATGTCATTTTATGGTGCATGAAGGCATTGTTCAGCAAAACCTCTTTGCAATCTTCTGGAGAAAGATGTGCCTTTCAACTTCACCAAAGAATGCCAGGAAGCCTTTGAGATCCTAAAACAGAAGCTGGTCTCTGCCCCCATCATAGTAGCACCGGACTGGACCCTTCCATTTGAGGTGATGTGCGATGCTAGTGATTTTGCTGTAGGAGCAGTTTTGGGATAACGCAAAGCAAATATCTTCCATGCCATTTACTATTCCAGCAGAACTCTGAATGAAGCTCAACTCAACTACACAACCACTGAAAATGAGCTACTTGCAGTTGTGTTCGCTTTTGACAAATTCCACTATTATCTGTTGGGTCCCAAAGTGGTGGTCTACACAGATCATTCAGCAATCAAATACCCGATCGTGAAGCAAGATGCCAAACCCATATTGATCCGTTGGATACTTCTTATGCAAGAATTTGACGTGGAGATCAGAGAGAAGAAAGGAATAGAAAACCAGGTGGCATATCATTTATCAAGGCTCGAGAATGGAGAAACAGCTGGCAAATAATTGACAATCAAAGAAACTTTTCCAGATGAATAGCTATTTGCCATGAAACAGCAGGAAGTCCCTTGGTATGCTGACTATGTCAACTACATATTTTCTGGAAAATGGCCGTTGGAATGGACAACTCAGCAAAGGAAGAAATTCTTCAAAGAAGTCAAGCACTATGTCTGGGATTAGCCGTACTTGTTCAAACATTGTGCTGATCAATTAGTGAGACGATGTGTTCCACAAGAGGAGGTCAACAGTATTTTGCAACACTGTCATTCATCACCATATGGCGGACACTTCAGCGGAATAAAACTGCAGTAAAAGTCTTACAATCAGGTTTGTTCTGGCCCACTCTTTTTAAAGATGCTTATTTATTTTCTCTTCAATGTGACAGGTGCCAAAGAGCGGGGAATATTTCGAGGAGAAATGAAGGACCGTTGGAAAATATTCTGGAAGTGTAGATATTTGATGTATGGGGTATTGATTTTATGAGACCCTTTGTTCCATCATTCAGAAACCTGTACATATTGGTTGCTGTAGACTACGTCTCAAAATGGGTTGAAGCAATTGCACTGCCATCCAATGATTCAAAAGTGGTGATCAAGTTCCTGAAAAATAATATTTTCACTCGCTTCGGGACACCTCGGGCGATTATCAGTGATGGTGGCTCACATTCCTGCAATAGATACTTCGATGCACTCCTATCCAAATACGGAGTTACTCATAAGGTTTCCACTGTCTATCATCCACAGTCAAATGGGCAAGTCGAAGTTTCAAACAGGGAGATCAAAAGAATCTTAGAGAGAACCGTTGGATCAACAAAGAAGGATTGGCCTGAAAAACTGGATGACGCATTATGGGCCTATCGGACAGCTTACAAGACACCCATTGGTATGTCCCCATATCCAATGGTGTTCGAGAAAGCATGCCATCTGCCAGTTGAGCTTGAACACAAGGCGTATTGGGCATTGTAGAAGTTGAATCTTGATCCACAAGCTGCAGAAGAGAAAAGACTTCACCAACTCAACGAATTGGAGGAATTTCGCCTACAAGCTTATGAAAATGCCAAACTCTACAAAGAAAAGACCAAGAGATGACATGATAAAAAAATAGTGCGTAGACAATTAGAGCCAGGACAGTAGGTGTTGTTATACGATTCACGGCTGAAACTTTTTCCTGGAAAGCTGAAATGAAAGTGGTCAGGTCCATTTGTGATTACTCAGGTGTTACCATACGGAGTTGTTGAGATATACAACCCCAAGTCCAACAACACATTCAAAGTTAACAGCCAGCGTGTCAAGCACTATTGGGAGAATCAATTGAGCGACAAAAATAAAATGTCACACTTTCAGATCCAGCATAACATTCGAGCAATCATGTCTAGCTGATGACATTAAACTTAGCGCTAGCTGAGAGGCAACCCAAGTAATTTGTGTATATATTGTGATGTGGTGTGTTTTAATTTTTGTGTGTTTAGTTTTTGCAGGTTAAGACACATTTCATGATGGAAGAAGCTCTCGCAAATCTTCACAAGCAATTTATTTCTCTCCATCAAAATTCTCTGATGAAAGTCTGCAAAACTCGCTTGGAACAGATGAGACTTCTGATGATCAAAGGTATTCCTAATGACATTCGTTGGTAATCGAAGCACGGGTCCGATTAACAGGTGAGTATTTTAATTCTTATAATTCTTATTTGCATGGTTTTGGAAAAAGCACATATGCAAAGAAACGTAGAGCTAAGAAAATGGGTGTTTGTTACAAATATGCACGCTGGAATTGCAATACTCGTTGTCGTTCTTTAGGAATGGTGTCTGATAATCGCAAAGATAAAATTAAATTCATTAGGGATGGATGAGTAAGGAGTCTTTAGATGATTTATCTTCGACTCTTGAGACGCATCCCAATGGATATGTTCATATAGCCATCCGTAATTACATACACAAATCCAAAAAGAAAGACAACAGTTAAGTCTCGGGAATCTGACTCAAAAAAACCCTGTTTGCCAATTTATAAGAAAATCGGATGGGAAGCTTGTCCCTGACGCATAGACGTCATTCAAGCCGTTACATTATTGTAAATATTATATCTCTTTGTCTTTTCTTAATAATTGTGATTTGTTTTGTTATTTTCTCCGACAGGATCCATGATATTTTTTGACCTTTCACGATTTACTATTTTGCCACTAATCGTCATTTGAAAGATACTTGTGCTATTATTACTCACCCTTTTTAGGTTCTATAAATTCAACTCATCATTGCACTCTTGAAGGCATCCAGAACTGAAAAAAGAAACACAAAAATATGGAAGCCACTTCAAGAAGACGAGTTGTAAATATTTGTGTATTTTGTGGTACTAGTGTAGGTGTTAAACCAGAATATGTAGCAGCAGCACAGGAATTGGGTTGAGTCATTGCTGCAAGGAATATGCACTTAGTATATGGCGGTGGCAATCTTGGACTAATGGGGATCATTTCAAAGGCTGTAAAGGATGGAAGAAGCCAAGTTCTGGGAATCATCCCAAAACCCTTGGCAGAGGCAAATCTTATTGGATCATCAAACGACGAAGAACTAATTGTGCCAGGTATGTCTGAACGACTGGTAGAATGATTAACCGTGCTGATGCTTTTATTGCTTTACCAGGTGGCTTGGGTACAAACAATTGAGGAAATATTTACAGTGTTATCTTGGGCAAACCTGAACATACACCAGAAACCACTTGGAATGTTTAACATTGAAGGATTCTATGATTTTCTATGTGTGTTTCTTGATGATGCCTAGAGAAATGGGTTCGTGTCAAAACCTCTAAAATAACTTCTCTTTACTGCTAGAACTGCCCCGGATTTAATTGATCAAATCTTAGCCTTTGAACCAAAAAATTGACCTCATTCTTTCCAAGATAAACTGGTCCGATGATGATCGTGGTAAGACGCGTCGGATAAATCTGGATCTTAATCTGTAATTTTTCACTTAGATGTAGAATTTCAGCTAACCATGTACGGTTTTCTAAACTCTTCTTCTACTGTTTAAGACATTGGGGACAATGTCTCATTTAGGTTTGGGGGAATGGAATAGTTAATTTGTATCTTGTTTTTATTATTTTATTTTTAGTCTAAATTTTTTCGAAAAATACAAAAAAAAGTGAAAATTTTTCAAAAAACACAAAAATATTTTATGTTTTTAATTTGATTAATCGGTGAAATTGGTGAAAGAGATAGCTGTGTACGGATATTCCACTCCTGAGACGTATCTCAACCTATTTCGGAACAAGTTAATTTTTGTTTATTTCCTTTTAAATTATTTAATTTGTGATTCTCCATAAAACTGACTAAAATGAATCTTATATGCTCAGTTGAAGGTATTATCAGCATACATGGTAACATACAAACATGAGTTGTAATTGAAATGTTTGAAATATTCAGTGCTCTAGTTTAATTGGAGGAAGCATCTATAAAAAGCGATGGAGTAAAAAAAAACGTCTGAGATCCGAGTTATTAAGTAAGGGTGTTTTAACACATAGTGCCCTAAACCCAACTGGTTTGGGAGTCACTGGCCCAAAGCTCACTACATGGATCAAAGATGTTGCAAATATATATATATATATATAATATATATATATATATATATATATATATATTATATATATATATATATATATATATATATCTGAAGTCTGAGTAATTAAGTCCGTAGGGGTGTCTTAACACCTAGTGCCCTAAAGCCAACTGGTTTGGGAGTTACTGACCCAAAGCTCGCTACATAAATGGAAGATGTTGAATATAAATAAAAAAAATCAAAAATCAAAGAAAAAAAATCAGAAAAGTCTGAAAAATTATTTCATTGCTTAAAAACAATGTGTGAAATCTGATATAACTTTAGGACAAAAATATTACTTTCTTCTCAACTGTACTTGTGACTATTGTGGGCAAAAATGAGTTGATTAATATTTTGTTGACTGTGTATATGGAGAATGGTAAAAATGAAACAAAACAACTATTGACTTGGATTAGATGTTTCATCTATTTAGTCACTAACTTCTTTATTCTCTTTTCTATTGTCTTTTTGCTTTTGTGTGCATTAGTTTTATAATCTTTTTACTTTTGTAAAACGTTTGTGGGTATCTTTACTGTAAGCCCTCATGAGACTACAACTCATCCACTAGGGATACCTCGGGGTTTAAAGGCTTGTTGCATACGCTAAATGCAACTGTGATCCCTACGAAAGTGGCTTAGTTTAATTTTAATTTATTTTTATTTTTTTGCTCGAGGACTAACAAAATGTTAGATTTGGGGGCGTGATGAGCGGAAAATATATCAATATTTACTGCCCCTTTTACTTAATATTTTGTTTAGTTTCTCGCGTTTGATGAACGTTTTGATATGTTTTAGTTTATTTTGCAGATAAAATAATATTGGGACTCAATGAAATCATTTAGGACGAAATGTGGGTTAAATAAGGGTAAATATTGGACTTGACATATTAATTTTGGAGATTGGAAACTTAAAATGGCGTTTTAACGAAGTGCAGTTTTGGAAATTCCAGTTTTGCGCATCTGTCGTATTTTGGGCATAACTTTTTATTCCGATATCGGATTGAGCTAATTCAAGTTCCAGATTAAAGAATACTCAATGATCTACAACTTGGAAGAATAAAATAATTTCGAATTCTTAATATTTCATGACCGAAATTGATAAAACATCCAAAAGTGTGTTATGTGTAATTATTAAAGTCATTTTCAAAGCAAATAAATAAATAAAAAATAAAAATAGTCAAACTCCCACCAAACATGATAGCAATTAGTGGAGCAATTAATAATGGATTTGGTGGAGCAATTAGTGGAGCAATTAATAATGGATTTGATGGAGGCAAAATTTTGCCTATAAATACCAAGCCATTTGATTTGTTAATTCATACTTTCTTCTAAGGAATTCCTTAAGAATACTAAGAAGATTCTATCTTGTTTGTTTATTTATAGTTTTCAGTAATTAATTTCCGCTTTCGCACTTTCTTTTCTTTACTTTTCAGTTTTTACTTTCCGCAATTTACTTTTACACACAGTACTTTTCTTTATTTAATTTTCAGTTTTTACTTTTCAGTAATGCGGAGGTAACTCCCCTTTGCTGGGGTAAAAGGTAAAACTTTTATTACTAATATTTAGATTAATCTCCCTTAATTATAATATATAAACTAGTTAAAACCTGACTTAACGAGGATACCGCCATATTGGTCGGTTGGTAATTATTTAAATTGGTTTTAACATGACTAAACTGGATACCGCCTGATTGGTCGGTTGATAATTAATTATTAATTTGACTTAATCTGGATACCGTCTATATGGCTGGTTGGTAATTATCATGCAAAGTTAATATATTATATTAAGGGAGATATCTAAAATAGAAGTAATAAAAGTGGATCATTTTACCTCAGCATTTTCTTTTATTGTACTTTTACTTTATTTACTTTTCAGCAATTTACTTTCTGCATTTACTTTTCAGTAATTTACTTTCAGCATTTACTTTCAGCATTTAATTTTCAGCATTTACTTTCCGTCATTTACTTTTCAGCAATTTACTTTCAGCATTTTACTTTATGTCTTTTATTTTATTTAAGTTTTTACTACCCGTAAATATGTGTCGTAAATAAGTCGATTATCTGGGGTTGTGATGAATTCCAATATCACCGGTTAATAATGGGTTATTTTATGGTTTGGGTAATATAAAGGTTTATTTATTGAGCCTTAGTCTTAATGCTTTTTGTTAAATGGCCATTAATAAGATTGATTCGGTAAACTTGAAATGAACTTGGAAAATGGATTTTAGGTTTAACCCCTACACTCAATAGCCCACGATCTTCCTTGAGGATAGATAACCCTTTAATAGATTTCCTTACATGATAGGAATATACATGTCGGGCGGGGTAGCCATAATTGGAACTTAATCTTAATGAATTCAGATAACTTGGTTAACATAGGAATATGATTAATTGGGTTACACTGGGTATTTGTATTTAACCATCGGAAGAGGCTTTTACATAATTTCGTGTTCCAGGTTAGTAAACTAATATATTACACAAACGTAAAATAACAACTTCATCTTTTAAATGATATTGAAAATATTCACAACCCTGGATAATTTTATAAATTTGAAGTTTCCTAAATATACTTTGAAGCAATTTTATTTACTTGTTTTAAGTTTAAAATCACTTTCAAATCAAACAACCAATCCATTAGATACTTGTAAACATTTAGCTTCATAAATTGATAACAAAAGGTTTTAAGTCCTCGTGAGATCGATACTTTTTATACTACTTGAATTAAACGTGCGCTTGCGTTATATGTGTGTGAAAACGCCGGTCACTTATCGTCTAATAAATATGCATTTTTTAGTATTCATCACGAAGCTTGGGAAAGGCATAAGGATTTGCTCAGAAAATCTCCCCATCATGAGATTGCAAAGTGGCTACAAGTCCAAACCTTCTACAATGGACTTTCTAGACTGATGAGAACTACAATTGATGCTGCGGCTGGAGGAGCATTAATGGCAAAAGGAGTTGATCAGGCTTGGGACTTAATTGAAGAAATGGCCAACAACAATTCCTTGTGGCCAACAGAAAGGAGCATGATCCAACGAATTGCTGGAATTTATGAAG
>SKCR01043129.1:0-36418 GCA_019454045.1 Zanthoxylum bungeanum
ATCAACAGTTTTGGGTCATATTCTAACCTTCTTAGGTTTAGGAACCATTACTTTGGTAAGACACCCCCACACTTTCAGATATTTATAGGAAGGTATGTGACATTTCCACAACTCATATGGTGTCTTGTCCAATCTTCTGTGAGGAAGCTTATTCAGAACGTAGTTGGCGGAAAGCAAGGCTTCCCCCCACAAGTTCTGGGGTAAACCAGAGTTTGTCAACATGGCATTCATCATTTCCTTCAACCTTCGATTTTTGCGCTCAGCAATCCTGTTTTGTTGAGGCAAATAAGGAGCAGTAGTTTCATGAATAATTCCATGATGGGAACAATATTCACCAAATTGTGATACATATTCACTACCTCTATCACTCCTGATTCTTTTGATTTTCTTGCCAAGTTGATTTTCAACTTCGTTCTTATAGTGTATAAAGCTCTCAATAGCTTCATCTTTGCTCCTCAGTAAATACACATAACAGGATCTTGTCCTATCATCGATAAAAGTGACAAAGTACTTTTTACCGCTTCTTGTTTGCACAATATTCATATTACACACATCAGAGTGTACAAGTTCCAAGGGTTCATAACTTCGTTCTATGGAATGAAATGATGCTCTATGCATTTTTGCTTCAACACATGCCTCACATTTATGTTGGTTATCAATTACAAATTTAGGTATAAGGTCCATGTTAATTAATTTATACATTGTATCATAATTAACATGTCCTAACCTCCCATGCCATACATTTTGTGACTCAATAATATAAGCAGAAGTTGTAGCTTTATTAGTAGCACTGTGTCGATTGACAGTCATTACATTGAACTTGAAAAGGCCCTCAGTGAGGTATCATTTTCCTACATAAACATCATTATTGATCAATACAAACTTGTCAGAAACAAATACAAGCTTAAAACCATTCTTACTAAGGAGAGAGCCTGAGACCAAGTTCTTCCGAATATCAGGAACATGCAAAACATTCTTCAATGTAAGCTCATTTTCGGATGTCATCTTCAGAACCATTGTGCCTTGTCCAACCACTCTAGAGGTAGATGAGTTTCCTATTGTTAGATAATCGCCGCCATCGACCTTCTGATACGAGGAAAACATCTTGCTATCAGCACATATATGACGAGTAGCCCCAGTGTCTACCCATCATTCTCTCGGATTCCCAACCAAGTTGGCTTCAGCTACCACTGCTAAGAGGTTCATCTCTGAGATCTCATCAGTCAGCTGCTCATCTTCAGTGACATGGGCCTCATTTTACTTTTTCTTGCCTTTATCCTGAGACTTCTTATTTCTGCAATCTTTTGCCATATGACCGCTTTTCCCACAGTTGTAGCACTTTCCCTTGAACTTTTTGTTAGCTTGGGAAGAATCAGCTCCACTGTTCTTTCTCTTTTTGCTACCCTTTACACCCTCGACGATGTTGGCCTTAGACTCCATAGTCTTGTAGCTGGCCTTCTTGGACTTCTTATTGTCTTCAAGACTCATCTACTTCTTTTTGTGTTTCAGATAGCTCCTGAAGTTCTTCCATGATGGAGGCAACTTTCCAATAATTATGGAAACTTGAAACGTCTCACAGAGTTTCATTCCTTCATCCAATATTTCATGAATGATCAATTGTCGTTCACCCAACTGAGATATTATCGTTCTTGAATCTACCATTTTGTAGTCCAAGAACCTACCCACGATAAATTTCTTTTGTCTGACATCCTCGGTTTTGTATTTCTTCTCGAGAGATTCCTAGAGAATCTTCGCAGAAATCATGTCTTGGTACACATTGTACAGGGTATTGTCAAGTCATCCCAAAATGTAGTTCTTGCACAAGAAGTCGTCTGACGACCATGTCTCTTCTTGCAGTTGGTTGGCTATTTCCGTTTCTCCCTCCACATGACCCGGAGGATCTTTGAGGTACTTAGCCAACTGGAGAGTTGTCAGGTAGAACAACATTTTGCTCTGCCACTGTTTAAAGTTTGCTCTATCAAACTTTTCCGGTTTTTCTCCATGAGCGACCGGCACTGTGATATTTCCGCTAGCCATGTGTAACTGGAAAAACCAACAACAATTAATAAGTCTACAAAAGACAAATTGTACAACGATCAACGAATGATCTTGTTCAAGTGATATACTAAGTATCCACTCGTTGTTATATTGGACAGTTCAATTAACACAAGTCATTGAATTTACGACTAAGGTTTCTTATGATAAGTAAATAAAGGAATATTCCCAGAGGACAATGGGGGGACCGGAGTAACCACTTAAATCCCTGACCACTTAGGCTCTTATCGTTTTTTTGACATAATATCCTTTAAACATGTCCTCAATAGAATCTCTTAAGAATTCAAACTTAGTATTACACTTTAATTTCACAATACAATACTCAATATGTGTAAATATATATGTGTATATGTGTATGAATCAATCAAGATTGGATGGAATTACTTGTGTAAGATTACACTTTTAATTCTCAACCAAGTATGCAACACACAATTAATTTTCAACTTTATCACTATGTGTATGTTTGTGATAATTTAACACCCTAATATTAACTTAAATATATACTACCAAGTTTATTGTAATATAATATATGATTTTACTAAGTTGATATTAAGACAATATAAATTAATCTAAGTCTTGATTAATCTAAAAGTGATTCCATGACTAGTTTCGTTAGTGTCACGTTCGTTTATACGTTCGAACGAACTTATCTAGTGAGTTCACATTCGTGTAGCATTTGATAGTAAAAGACCTATGGCGGCAACTCCACCGACTCTAATACCTCTAGACAGTAAGAACTCGAAGAACTCATTGAGCCCGTACCCCACGGTTTTCTTCAGAACCTCTGAAGTCTCTGAGCGGATCAACTCTGCAAGCTCTGAGCGCCGGAACTCCGACTACCAATCTTCCTCATTGAGAATTTAGGAAATTGGGTTTGGTTGTGTTGACAGTATAACAAAGATCGATCTCACCAGAAACAGAGAAGACAATAAAAGCAAATAAGTCTTCAAGGTGAGAAACAAATAGGTAGGCTTTGAGAGATTATGTTTTCAGAAACAGAGAAGACAATAAAAGCAAATAAGTCTTAAAGGTGAGAAACAAATAGGTAGGCTTTGAGAGATTATGTTTTCAACCCTTTACGAATGAGGCTTAATGTTCTTTATATAGATAGGGCGAAAAGAAAGGTTTCCCAAGTGCAAAATATGCTTAAAATGCGTTCAAAATAGTTCACTTACGCACGAGCGTTCGAACGCCACTCGAATGCGTGCTCTCTGGAAGGTTCTGTTCGAAAGCATACTCAAACGCACCTCGAACGCACACTCACTGGAAGGTTTTGTTCGAACGCACTATGCATGAGAATATTCTGCCAAGTTTCGTTTGTACCCAAACACGAACGTGACACTAACGCCACTCGTTCGAACGCTTCAACGAACACAGCACTAACGCATATCTGATCTTCATGCTCAGCTTTGCCAAATATCAGTCTAATTGCACCGAGATCTTTAAGATTCATTACAACTCAATTGAACTTATTTTGTTACGGACATTGCTAATAAAATTGGAACTAATAATCTCTCAAATTGGCATTCTGTGACAAAACACTACGTAATATAAAAAATATGGTAAATGAATCAAAAAGAAAACAGCCAACTGTCAACCATCCTGACGGTGACTTATTACAATATGACTTGATCTAATACTTAATCAAGTAGTCTTGATATCAATGTCACCTCAGTAAATAACCTACTTACCTGAAACATCCATAAACAACAATATATCATGAAAAATATAGGGAAGAACAAATAAAGCAGTGATAAATCTCATGCATGTACAAATAGATAAGTAGATATCCTACCCTCCCTTAATCATACTCCCCCTAAAACTGAGATAAATAAGAAATAGATATACTACACCTCAAACTGCTCTTTTTTTTTCACGAAATGACAATGAGTAAAGGGACTACACATGCGAGTGAGTATTCAAACAAAAATTACTCCCCCTCACTAACATCCTAACTCAGTCAATAAAAGCAATATATGGGAAGCAAACACTCATAGATATGCACACACAAAAATGTTATGCAAAGACAGAAGCACACACAAGCACACAATGAGTTAAAGAAAAGACAATAAAAATGACTGAAACAACACTTCAAACAAGTACAATGATACACAGTCAATACTCAGCTATTTATGACATGAATAATAAGCATCACTTTAGATCCTGCTAAATATTACACACATGCATATGAAATAAACACCAAAGCATAACAAGTATTTGCATGAAAAATAAGTGCACAACCAATGTTGCTTATTTTCAGGTCCCAGCACCACTGGGACCTGAAAATAAGCAAAATTGGTTGCATGCTATAGTATTCTCCCTCTAAATTTGATGAGCTCATAAATAAAGACTCTTTCGAGTAAATGATTTTTCCCTTATCTTTTGAATTTTGCCCATTGGCTCTTTTGTAATTGAGTCTCATGTAAACTGTATTATTATTTTTTTTATTTTCTTTCACAAGGGAATAGCACAAGGTTATCTAGTCAAATGTCACATTATTTAGTGAGCTAAATATGATAGAGATTAGATTGTTAGTCCTAAAACTCATACATGCGACCAAGCCTTGACAATAATAAAAACATGTTTGTGAAGTACAAGCACAAGATATACTAAGGGTTTTTATCACACAAATTCATGCACATAGAGAATCAAGAAAAATAAAAGCATATTACACAGGTATAAATATATATCCTACATATTATGATCACATGTACATACTTTTCACGCTCTACTAAGCCACAATTTTTTTTTATTCTTTTCATTTATATATATATATATATATTAATTTTCATTTTTAACACAAAAATAAGAAAAGACACCACACGGATCGTCAATATCCAATGGTACGTGGAGTTGTATCCCGAGTGCAGATCATACTACCGTCCATTTGGAATCGGCTATAAAATTTATGTTCAGATTTCCATCCTATATACCAATGGACATGTAACAAAGATAAAAACAAACAAACACACCCATATGCAGTGAAAATAAAAAAATACAGTCGTGCAAACACATAAAACACATGCTCATACATATGCAATGTGAAAAATAAATGCAACTTCTAAGAAGAGTTACATTGAAGTGCACTCTCATCATGTCTTCTAGAATCAAGGCATTCAGAAATAGATGAGAAGTCATCTTGCTTCCTCACCCAAACTTTCTTAGGAAATTCTTCCACTTGAGTATTTATAGTCAACAAAGCAAGTTTCTCACTAAGAAATTGTGCTTGTTTAGTTAGTGCAAAAACTTGAGAAACAAGATTTGAAAAATCAAATATAGATAACACACTCTTAGGCCTTTTATTTTGTTTGTGCAACATGAAGCACTTAGGTCTAATGTGTCATGCCTTGCACAATGATGGCATACAGACACAAACATGGGATGAGAGCAAGGTTTACCCATTGCACCTCTAGATTGAGGTTGAGGTTGAGACACAAGATGAGGAAAAAACTAAAAAATCACATGACTACACTAAACATGTTTCTTACCTAAGTCACGTTTAGTAGGGATTGGCACAGCTCTAGAAGATGACGTCTTACCATAATTAGGCTCAACGCTAATCCCTAACAAGTGGTATAGTTTCTCAGTCCCACTAGAAAATACAGGCAACTGTGTTCTAGTATCTTCAAGTTCAACTTCTAAAGATTGGACTCTATCAGCTAGCCCTTTATTTCTCTCCTCAATGTCATCTATCATCAAAAGGTTTTGTTCAAATTTAGCTTGAACTTCATTCTTTTCTAGCTCCACTTCCTTCAGCCTCTTATTGACCTCTATATTCGTCTTCTTGATATCTAAACTCTCATTAAACAGTTCTGTATATGCTACTTGAAGACTATCCTCATCTACAAATTCATCGTGAGAGAATTCTGATCTAGCATCTTCATCACTAATATTTTCTTCTCTCTCACCAGTCACACTAGCAGTAAAAGCCATAAAGTTACTCTTATCATTAGAAGACTCATCAGAAATACAGCCACCTTTTGAATCACTAAGTTAGGCTACCATGACTTTCTTGCCCTTGGACTTAAGGTATATGGGACACTCAGATCTAATATGCCCATACTCTTCACACTCATGGCATTGAATACCATGGGGTTTGCTACCTCTATCCTCTATGGACTCCTTTATACTATGTCTACTCTCTCTAGGCTTATCATCCATATCCCTATCACAGCCATTCTTCTTCAGCTTAAGAAATTTCTTAAACTCTATTACAAACATGGCCAAATCATGATCCGTGAGATTATCACCATCATCATCACTTGACTGATCATGAGCAACTTTTTTTTGTGATCTTTATCGCTATGGTTTTGACCTTTTTATAACTAGGACGTTTATTCTCATACACCTGTAATTTTCCTACGAGGTCCTCTAGTTTTAGGTGATCTAAGTCATTACTCTCCTCGATGGCTGTGATCTTTGGTAAGAACTTATCAAGTAGGGATCTAAGGATTTTCCTCACTATCCTATTGGTAGGAATAGTCTCGCTTATGTTAAAACTTGAGTTAATGATATCGTTAATCTTAACATAAAATTCATTAAAAGTCTCATCATCTTTCATACTAACGACCTCAAACCTAGTGGCAAGATCTTGGAGTCTATTATTTTTAACAGATAATGTGCCCTCATGCACAGTCTGAATGATGTCCCAAGCATCCTTGGCTATCTCACACATAAAGATTCTCTTAAATTCAGCAGAATAAATAGCAACATGAATGACATTAATTGCCTTGTTGTTTCTGTTGCTAGCGTCAAACTTATATTTAGTCTAGGTCGGTTTATCTTTAGGGGAAGAGACCTCATCAACCATGACCACGAGATGTTTCCACATGTACTCTACTGACATCCAGACTCTCTCATCTAAGGATTTAAGGAACGCTCTTTTGTGAACCTTCCAATGCAAATATTCAATCCCATCAAAGAATGAGGGATAATTTAATGTTTGACTACGGTCCATAGCTAAACGGGTCAAGGATTGAGGTCAGACTCTAATACCAAAGGAAAATTTGTATTTGTCCTAGGTTCTGACCCTATGCGGAATTAATCACAATTAACTAAGACAAGTCCTAATTAATATTATATGGATTATCAACAAACACCCTTACTTCTAAGCAATTATAATATGCTGTAGAATATTAAAACTAATCACATAAAATCAACACAAGTATTTTTGTGACGAAGCGAAAAACTTATGCGAGTAAAAAACCACTTCAGGTAGCTCGCCACCAACCCAAAATACATTATAATAGAGAAAAACTTACAATGATGGTAAAAGACCTATGACAGAAACTCCACCGACTCTAGTACCTCTAGATTGTAAGAGCTCGAAGAACTCATCGAGCCCGCACACCACGATTTTCTTCAAAACCTCTGAAGTTTCTGAGCGGATCAATTCTGCAAACTCTGAACACCGGAACCCTGACTATCAATATTCCCCCTTGATAACCCTGAAGGTTTAGGAAATTGGGTTTGGTTGTGTTGACGGTTTAATAAAGATCGATCTCACCAGTAACAGAGAAGACAAGAAAAGCAAAGAAGTCTTCAAGGTGAGAAACAAGTAGGTTGAAAAGTTATGAAGATTTGAGGCTTTGAGAGATTATGTTTTCAACCTTTTATGAATGAGGCTCAATGTTCTTTATATAAGTAGGGCAAAAAGAAAGTTAAGTGTAAAATGGGCTTAAATCTCGTCCAAAATAGTTCACTTATGCACGGACGTTCGAACGCCACTCGAACGCGTGTTGAACGCGTGCTCCCTGAAAGGTTTCGTTCAAATGCATACTCGAACGCGCACTCACTAGAATGTTTCGTTTGAATGCACTGATGAACGTACTACGTACGAGAATCTTCTGCCAAGTTTCGTTCGAACCCAAACACGAACGTGGCACTAACGCCACTCGTTTGAACGATTGAACGAACGTAACACTAACGAATATCTGATCTTCATGCACAGCTTTGCCAAATACCAGTCCAATTGCACCGAGATCTTCAAGACTCGTTACAACTCAATTGGACTTATTTTGTTACGGACATTGTAAATAAAAATGGAACTAACATAATCAAAAGTCTCTCTCTATATATAAATACTTTTAAATAAGGAAATGGACATAAAACTCCTAATTAATGTTAAAAAAAAAATAAAATACAACCCCTTAATTCTTGACATATTTTGTTGACAGATAAAGAATAAATATTCTAATTTAACATAAAATGAAGCATAATAAACATACTAATTCACCTATATTTTCATTCAAATTAATAAAATTTATTGCACATTGACAATGCTACACATGCAGTTATTTTATGGTAAGAGACTATAATCCAACTACTCGATTTATAATAATCTCTTAGATCGTGTCTTTCGGCATTGCAATGCTATCGTATCACATTTAAATATTAGGGGTCCAAATGTAGAAAACATAAAATGGCTCCAAAAAAAAAAAAAAACATTAAGGAGGTGACAAGATTTTGGGTCATTTTTATGAGTTTTAGTTGGAAATATGATAAAGTCTTGTGAGATGACATAAAAATAATTAAAGATTTTAACACCGCTAAATTTCAGTAGGGTTGAGGTAATTTTCTAGAATTTGCAGCTATTTATGAGCTGAAAAAAAAAAAACAATTATATGTTCAGAAATATAGTTATGGATCTAAGACTGAATTTATCCTTGGATGTTTTGTCAGTGCTTTTAGTGACGTCATTTCGTAATAATAAATAAAAAAGAAACACAATTATTATGGGCGTGAAAGTTTTGAACCATTCAACTTGAGATCGACAAAAAAAAAAATGATCCTTAAAAATTTTAGTAAAAATCAGAACTGGCATAAAATAAATGAGGGTGTCGAAATTCTTTAAAACTGTGCTCTACTAATTGGCTACAGGACTTGAACTGCCCATCTGCATTCTGCATAGATTCATTGCCATATATTTTACCTCCCATAATTTTAATCATATTAAATAAGCAACAATGGCACCCTATTCTTCATCAAAATATATGCTTTTATATTTCAAGGAATGATATATTTATAATTTCGAGAAAATAAAATAACAAAGGTAGTAGAGGTCTAATTTGAGATAAATAAGAATTGGTCACTTACTATAGTCTCAATAAGTAATTTCTTAAGTAGAGTCTATATTTCAATAAGATGAAGAAATAAATCAAGATGTTAATCATAAAATTCAATCAGATTTGATGAAATAGAGATGTTCAAGTGTGCTCAGTTGCAATCGTAACATTCTTTTAAAACATAAAAGAAAATTGTATAAGATGGATGTGAGACCTGCAAATTTTATGGAATAAAATGCTAGATAATAAAACATCAATGTGTTAAAAAAATGAAAGTAGATGAAAATTCTTAGATAGATGTGTGTGGATTATGAGAAACAGTTATTTGAAGAAATTAAGAAGAAAATGTATGTAATATTAATTGATGAGAAAATAAGAAAAACACTCATATTAAGATGATTTGAACGTACACAACGAAAAATAAATGCTATTTATATATGCCAACCGAAATTAGAGAAAACATAAGTTCACGTATATAGAAATCTTTTAAAAATATTATATTTACTGAGCCTAATGAGAATGATTTCGAATAGATTCTTATGACGTCAAAGTCTAATCTCACACGGTGAGAAAGAACTTTTGATTTTATGAATAAATAAATTATTTCATTTTATAAGAAAATCAAAGAATATACATATTTTCTATAATAGGAAGAATAAATGCAGTTTATATAGTAATAAAGTTGAACAGTAAAAAAAAAAAGTTGAACAGTATTGGTCATAAAATCTGTTCTTACAAGTATTAATAAGTGGGGTAAATAAAATTGAATTTTCTTGCGAATTGCTGAATGATCGGGGGTAATAATTAATTAAATTTTTGAGCAGAAATCTTCATTGCCTATATTTGTGAAGTTAAATTAAATTAAACAACCTAAAAAAATAAATGAATATTAATCGGTTTGGCTGTATTTAATCTGACTGTTGAGACAAGACGTGGGGTGGTGTAATTAATTGTGATAAAATTATGAATGCCAATTCATCTGCCTGCCTGTTGAGACAAGACGTGGGGTGGTCCATGCATGATTTTCCGTGGCTTGGGTGGCTCTAGTACATGGTGCAGTCATGTAACACGATCGCGTCGGTTGGATCCCAATCCCAACTGATGCAATTTTAAAAAATTAAAAAATAAAATTATTTTTTTCTTGTATTTTTTTTTTATTTAACACGCGGATCATTTGATAAAAATCTAACCATCAGTAATAAGCCACGTCGGAGACCAGCACCTCTTATCCTATTTTTTGTACCGTCTTGTATTTAATTAAACATTATTGTTAATTTGTTATTGTTATTAAATATTAATTTGTAACTGTTTTTTTTTTTAATTAATTTTTGTAATTTTATGCCGTCTTGGCAATTGTGAATTTACTCATTCTCCTGCTAAATAGTTGAAAAATTGAAGGCGTATTTTTACTCAAGTCATTGATTATAACTCGACAAGTTTCAATTATTGCTTTACTTATTATTAATATCTTTTAAGGTTTTGTTGGATCCACGTTGATCCTTTACGAGGAGTTAATATATATATATATATATATATATATATATTCTCAACAACGATTGGAGCGTCGTAATTAGATCAAGCATATCAATTAAGTTGACAAATGTAATTTTTGCTAATCATAAGTTGATCGATTCCTGTGAAGAAAGTGAAATAGGAGAGCTCATTATTCATTTAACTTAATTCGACCTAAATCGTCGAAATAAAAGGGATAATATCAAATTAAGGGAGGGAATTAGGGATGATAATGGAGAAATGATAGGAGGGGATCGATATCCCCATGATCATTCTTGATAATCTTTAAATCTCATCGTAATTATCTCAAAGGAGGGGATGATGATCTCCGAATAATAAAAGGGGATCCCCGAAGGATACTGAATCCGAATAATAAATAATTTTTTCCTTAAAATAAATTTAAATTGTTGAGAAATATATTAGTTGAACTATTATTTTATTGAGAAATCAAACATACATATTTAAAAAATTGATAATATTTATTATATAAATCATAATTTATATAGAAAATTGAAAATTGAAAATCGTATTTTTTGTTTTTTTATTTGATCTGTAACTTAATAAAATGATGAATCACTCATTTAAAATTGATTTGATATATAATTATTTCATTTAAGCCCTTATAATATTTATAATTTATATATTTTTATAAATATTTTTAAATTATATAAAATGAATACAAGTAAATAAAAGTAAAATAAAAGATTAATGGTATATATAAAACTATAATATTTAAAATTAAGGCTAAAGTTCCTTATTTTGATTATTTTTTATGTGCAGATTTTTCGACCATTCTTTTCTCGTGTAGCATAAACATTCTTAATGCACTTAATTTCAAAATTGAAATAAACACATTACAGGAAACTCATATAATAAATATACAAGTAAATAAATACAATTTCATAACTTACCAATTCACAAAATCTTTTAAGTTTTTTTGACGGCTCATTGCCAAATGATTCTGTCGGAAAATTATTGCTAAGAAATAATAAATTGTTGATAAGAAACAACAATTAGAAAAATATTAATGGGGAACATATGATACACCCATAATGATAACATTTTTGGAGGGATTAGAGGAAGTCATTATGCATCCAAATACATGTGATTACATAGTAATCAATGCATCAAAATGCATGTGATTACATGTAATTAAAACTTACTTCCAAATGCAAGTGAGCTAATAGGCTGCAATACATGTGAAGTTATAATGACTTGATTTTCCTCCTATAAATAAGAGTATTTACTTATCGAGTTTAGTAATCAATTAAATTTGATTTAAAGCATCTCTACAAGAAGAAATGTACGCAATTGTGTTGTGAAAATATTAGATTTATTTCATTTTGTTTGTGAATAAATCTAGAACTAGTAATACATGTTTGATTAGATCCTAAGAAGACAAATATAGAAATATATTAGGGATGATGTTTCCTAACATTGGTATCAGTAGCTTAAATGCATGTCTTCTAGTTAGATTACACAAAAATGCATGATCAAAAATTAAAAATAAAGAAAATGCTTCCAGTTTTTATTTGTACAAAATTATTTTCTTCTAACTTTGAGTCGTAATAACTCTCACTACAAAATTGATAATGGAATGTTCTAAGATTTTTTGAAAACAAGGACATGAGATCTTCAATTCGGTATATCATTTGCGTAATGTGGATTAAAATTGAGAAAGATATGGACTCTAGAATTTAGCTAGTCGAACTTATTTTTACCCGGAAAACACTCACAAATTGTAAAAATGACATGTCATCTGATCCTTAGAAAAGAGTATGATATTTCATCTGCTTAATGTACGACAAGTTGTACGCTTAATGTACGATAAGTTTCGTTGTTTTGTTTGGAAATGATCTGAGTAAGACAGTCGTTTTGTGTTTAAGCAAGTCCAGATCTGATCCAGCCCACCGAATTAAATTAAAATTCCTAATAAATCCTTTCTGGACCGTCCAACCTCGAGCAGAAGCCCAATATTAGGGCCCACTTATACTCTTGGTGTGAGACCCAGCCTGCAACCATATGGGTTTTGAAAGGCAGCACATCGTTTAACTAAGCTCCCCCAAAATTATGCAATGTGTGCAATTACTTAATTAAATTTAATTCATACTTATCTGTTCGTGAAAAAAAATAAAAATAAAATTACAGCGACTAGAAATAACACTTGCTGCAAGCTTGCAGGGATACAAAAGTTCGAAGTTGTAATTTTTCTTTTGCCGGTTGAGTTGCAGAGATATGGATTTGATATTAACGAGGTGGCTCTGTGTGCAGCTAACGCTCCGCAAACCCTAGTTTTGTTTTGGAAAATCCTTTACCGCTTGCGTAGGGTTGGTTTTATGGATTTGTAAAGATGGATCAGATAATTGATTTCATTTAGGGTTTTGTAAATGGACGGGTGAGATTATTTTCGTTGTTTTGTTTGGAAAGGATACGAGTAGGACAATCATATTTTAGAAAAACGATAGTCGTTTTGTGTTTAAGCAAGCCCAGATTCGATCTAGCCCACTGAATTAAATTAAAATTCCTAATCAATCCTTTCTGAGCCGACCCAATCCTGAGCAGAAGCCCAATATTAGGGCCCACTTATGCTCTTGGTGTGGGCCTCAACCTGTAACCCTAGGGGTTTTGAAAGGCAGCACATCGTTTAACTAAGCTCCCCCAAAATTATGCAATGTGTGCAATTAATTAATTTAATTTAATTCATAATTATCTGTTTGGAAAAATAAAATAAAAAACATTACAGCGACTAGAAATAACACTTGCTGCAAGCTCGCAGGGATACAAAAACTCAAAGTTGGCTATTCGAACTTGTTTTTACCCGGAAAAACACTCACAGATTATAAAAATGACATGTCATCTGATCCTTAGAAAAGAGTACGACATTTCATCCGCTTAATACGACAAGTTGTACGCTTAATGTCTACAGACACGCCATGTCGTCTGTGTAATGATAAATTGACAAGTCGGTTGCCTTTATATCTCAGAACCGACATATCGTACGGTCACATAACTCACGAACGACATGTTGTCTTTTTCCAATTGAGTTGCAGAGATATGTATCTGATCTTAACAAGGTGGCTCTGTGTGCAGCTAGCGCTTCGTAAACCCTAGTTTTTATTTTGGAAGATGCTTTGCGGCTTGTGTAGAGTTGGTTTTATGGATATTTAGAGATAGATAGGACGATTGATTTAATTTTTAGGGTTTTGTAAATGGACGGACGAGATTTTCTTCGCTGTTTTGTTTGGAAAGGATATGAGTATGACAGTCGTGCTTTAGAAAAATGACATTCGTTTTGTGTTTAAGCAAGCCTAGATCCGATCCAGCCCATCGAATTAAATTAAAATTCCTAATCAATCCTTCCCGGGCCTACCCAACCCTGAGCAGAAGCCCAATATTAAGGCCCACTTATACTCTTGGTGTGGGCCCCAACCTGCAACTCTAGGGGTTTTGAAAGGTAGCACATCGTTTAACTAAGCTCCCCCAAAATTATACAATGTGTGCAATTAATTAATTTAATTTAATTCATAATTATCTGATTGGAAAAAAAATAAAAAAAAAATTACAGCGACTAGAAATAACACTTGCTGCAAGCTCGCAGGGATACAAAAGCTCGAAGTTGGATAGTCGAACTTATTTTTACCCGGAAAACACTCACAGATTATAAAAATGACATGTCATCCAATCCTTAGAAAAGAGTACGACATTTCATCCACTTAATGTACGACAAGTTGTACGCTTAATGTCTAAAGACATGACATGTCGTCTGTGTAATGATAAATTGACAAGTCGGTTGCCTCTATATCTCAGAACTGACATATCATACGGTCACATAACTCACGGAAGACATGTCGTCTTTTTCCGGTTGAGTTGCAGAGATATGGATCTAATCTTAACGAGGTGGCTTTGTGTACAGCTAGCGCTTCGCAAACCCTAGTTTTTGTTTTGGAAGATGCTTTGCGGCTTGTGTAGGGTTGGTTTTATGGATTTGTAGAGATGGATCATACGATTGATTTCTTTTTTAGTTTTTTGTAAATGGACATGTGAGATTATTTTCGCTGTTTTACTTTGAAAGGATATGAGTATGAAAGTCGTGTTTTAGAAATATGATAGTCTTTTTGTGTTTAAGCAAGCACAAATACGATCCAGCATAGTGAATTAAATTAAAATTCCTAATCAATCCTTTCTGAGCCTGCCCAACCCTGAGCAGAAGCCCAATATTATGGTCCACTTATACTCTTGGTGTAGACCCCAGCCTGCAACCCTAGGGGTTTTGAAAGGCAGCACATCGTTTAACTAAGCTCCTAAAAAATTATGCAATATGTGCAACTAGTTAATTTAATTTAATTCATAATTATCTGTTTGGAAAAAAATAAAAAAATTACAACGACTAGAAATAACACTTGTTGCAAGCTCGCAGGGATACCAAATCTCGATGTTGGCTAGTTGAACTTGATTTTAGCCGGAAACACACTTACATATTATAAAAATGGCATGTCCTCTGATTCTTAGAAAAGAGTACGATATTTCATCCGCTTAATGTACGGCAAGTTGTACGCTCAATGTCTACAGACACGACATGTCGTATGTGTAATGATAAATTGACAAGTCGGTTGCCTTTATATCTCAGAACCAACATATCGTACGGTCACAGAACTCACGAATGACATGTTGTCTTTTTCCAGTTGAGTTGCAGAGATATGTATCTGATCTAATAATAGGTGGCTATGTGTGCAGCTAGCGCTTCGCAAACCCTAGTTTTTATTTTGGAAGATGTTTTGCGGCTTACGTATAGTTTGTTTTATTGATTTGTAGAGATGGATATGGCGATTGATTTCATTTTTAGGGTTTTATAAATGGACGGGTGAGATTGTTTTCACTGTTTTGTTTGGAAATGATATGAGTAAGACAATCGTGTTTTAGAAAAACGATAGTCGTTTTGTGTTTAAACAGGCCCATATCCGATCCAGCCCACTGGATTAAATTAAAATTCCCAATCAATCCATTTTGGGCCTACCCAACCCTGAGCAGAAGCGTAATATTATGGCCCACTTATACTCTTGGTGTGGGCCCCAACCTGCAACCCTAGAGGTTTTGAAAGGAAGCACATCGTTTAACTAAGCTCCCCTAAAATTATGTAATGTATACAATTAATTAATTTAATTTAATTCATAATTCTCTGTTTGGAAACAAATAAAAAAAAAATTACAGCGACTAGAAATAACACTTGTTGCAAGCTCGCAAGGATACAAAAGCTCGAAGTTGGATAGTCGAACTTGTTTTTACCGGAAAACACTCACAGATTATAAAAACGATATGTCATCTGATCCTTAGAAAAGAGTATGACATTTCATCCACTTAATGTACGACAAATTGTAAGCTTAATGTCTACAGACACGACATGTCGTGTATGTAATGATAAATTGACAAGTCGGTTGTCTCGATATCTCAGAACCGACATATCGTATGGTCACAGAACTCGCGATCGACATGTCGTCCTTTTCCGGTTGAGTTGCAGAGATATGGATCTAATCTTAACGAGGTGGCTATGTGTGCAGCTAGCGCTTCGCAAACCCTAGTTTTTATTTTGGAAGATGTCTTGCGGCTTGCGTAGGGTTGGTATTATGGATTTATAGAAATGAATAGGATGATTGATTTCATTTTTAGGGTTTTGTAAATGGAAGGGTGAGATTGTTTTCGCTGTTTTGTTTGGAAATGGTATGAGAAGGACAATCATGTTTTAGAAAAATGAAAATCGTTTTGTGTTTAAGCAATCCCACATCTGATCTAGCCTATCGAATTAAATTAAAATTCCTAATCAATCATTTCCAGTCCTACCCAACCTGAGCAGAAGCGTAATATTAGTGTTGGACAGTTATGACCCATAGCATCACTATTTGTGCAGATCATGGTGTTGTTGTACAAATTAACTATATAACAAAGGAAATTGCTCTCTTATCATTTGTGATTAGATCACCAAGATGTATAAATGATATGAAGTCCTTATGATTAGTTCCTGGATTGAGATGATATGAGACAATATCAATCCATGAAGGTTTAATCATTAAATATCCCTAGTCGTAGTATTATCGAGATTGAACATCGATAATGCGGAATAGACTAGTATTACACTTGTGCGCGTTGTGAGGGCATAACATCATAGTTCTCATATATTTGGGTATAGGATACTCATGCAAGCGTAGTAGGAGGTTGTGTTTTACCGATGGTACGGAAAACAGCTTCGCTCTAGATAGACCCCTCGGAATTCCATTGGTAGTATTACTATGTGTCTATGGAAGTCCGAATCAGGGTAGGTGTATTTGGTCTTAACCTGAGACTTGCACCGCTAATACTTGCGACAATCAATGTACTTTGGTTTTGGTCGTCCAGGGCTTTAACAGGTTATGTGTACGCCTCTTCTGGGTATATTGAGAATCGTAGTTTATTGGGTGTGATGTCGAGATGGAAGTATCACTCCAGTAATAGTGGAGATGATGATCACGTAGGATACGGAACTGGTTCTCTTATATGCTGCAACTATCGGGATATTATGACTAGGTCATGTTTATCCGATTATAGAGACTAGTTACCAGAGATCTAATATATGCTTCGTACGGGGCAGACACAATTCCAGCCCCAGGCCTTGCACGTGACATCCGATATTGGATTGAAATACGCAATACTACGTATACTACGCCTGATATAGATCACATATTCCTGTAAGGATATTTCTGGAAAATTGGGTAGGCATGGCGCTTTGCTAGAAGCCAACCTTGTCTTGTAAATCGGTACAAACGTAGTACTAGGTATTTACGTGTTCGGATAGTCCGACGACCGGATTTACTGCCAACATATCCGGGGATCTCATGGGTCGTTTCCCGAAGATTCACCGATGATGTATGACTCGCACTTTATTGATCTGTGATTAATTAAATGAGAGAGATAAAATTAATTTGGGATTAATTACGGAGATATTTTATCTGGGATAAAATATTATTAAAGAGAGAAAACATTAATTTGGAATTAATCGATAAATTAATATATTCGATATATTAAACGAAATTGGATTTCGACGCGGAATTGAAATTAGATTTTAATTCGGGCGAACGAGTTAATTTAGAATTAATTCGTTAGCGACGTGAATAGTAATTTTGCTAGGCAAAGTTATTTAATTAAATTAGATTTAATTTCGTCGCAACAGAAAATTCGTTAATTTGGAATTAGCGAACCCGAGCCCATGAGTGTTTGCGGGCGCACTCGTATTGCGAATTAAAGTGCGACCCATAAGTCACATCAAGCGTCAAATCACTAGTCAATCGATCGATGTGATGTCTAGTCACTTTGAGTGATGTGACAACTTGTCACTTGTGATTGATGGTGGTAGTTGGAGAGCTTTAATGCTTTTGCCTTTTTGATTTTTGAAATCAAAAAATTTGGTATATGTTTAATTGATTTTGGAAATCAATTAACTAATACACAAAAAAAAAACCAACTTCTTCTCTCTCATTTTTTCTCTCCTCTCTCACACGCCCAAGGGGCTGTTTTTCCTCCATTTTCACTGTCAAAGCCGAGAATGGCATGGAGAAAAGAAGGTGATTTTTGCGGCAAAAAATTACAGAGTACTAGCACACTTCCGAAGTCTTGAGAAGGTGATAGGGAACCGCACTTGTGAGCATGGAATCACACAAAGCTTGGAGCTTGGAGGTATCATCATTGCTGAATTCATGGAAGACAAAATATGCTCACTGCCGTGAGCCCTAGGAGGCAAAAACGTGATGATTTTGTTTCTCGCATCGCTCAACCGATCAATGTAAGTATTCCACAACTTCTTTGATGTATTCGCACATATGTTTCATTGCTTTATTCGATCCCCGGGACTGTAGAAATACAACAATGGTATCAGAGCGAAGTTGAGCATGAAACTTAAATTTAGGGTTAAAATTGGGCAAAATTGATTTGAGCATGTTTGAGTGAAATTGGATGTTTGAGTATGCTTAAATTGTGATAACATGGTGTTATGCATTGTCAATTTGATGAATTTTGAATTGGACAAATTTTCCCCAAATCTATTGGCTTGGTCGAAAGTTGGAACCCTAAAGGTCATGGTGATTTTTTGATTTTTGATTCATTGGATGAGTTGAAATCAATTTGGAATTGTTGATTTGAGAATTAATTGGATTGAATTTTGAATTGGACAAATTACCCTAATTACCGTGAGTTTGTAGCATGAAATTGGGTTTGATTTTTGTTTCAATTGTGTTGGACATGGATTGAACATGATGAAACATGATTGGTTGTGTAAATTGATGTCTTGGAAATGTTGATTTATGTAATTAATTATGGCTAATACACTTTGAGTAATTAAATTGTGAAATTGAAATTTTGGAATTTAATTATGTTGGGCTTAAATTGGATTTGGGCTTGAAAAGTTGTAATTGGGCTTATTGGGCTTGATTGTACCAAGATGGGTTTAGGCAAATTGGTTGGATCCAATTGGGCCCAAAACCATTTCCATAAAGTCCAATTATGACTAATGGACCTTTAACTTTAATTGGGCCTAATGGGCCTAAATTGGTTTCTAGGCATATAAGGGTGATTCCTTTGAATGGGCTTTAGTATTTGGGTTTGACCCAAGTTGACCAAAAGTCTATGCCTTATGAAATTAATTAAAAGCCCATTGGACTTTAATTAAATTAACATTGGATGTTAATCGGGCTTTGAGACCCGTAACGATTAAATTTGGAATTTAAGTCGTAAAGGTTTGTTAATAAAGTGTAATATTTAATTTGGAATTAAATAGATGAATTAGTATTAAATGCAAATTAAATTGGATTTAATGTTGTAGTTTAATTTAATTCAAGAATTCGTACTTTGAGTACTTATTCGCAAAACGAGTTGGACTCGCGCAAAATTAAATCGTTGTTTGAACATTGGATGGTCATTAATTATCAGATTAATTAATTGGATTAGATTGATTGATAACATGCTTATGTGAATACATGGTTGCGATGTATGAATAATGTATATCGGATGGATATTAGATGGGTGGGGCAATTTTGGAAATTGTTGTAATAAATTAGAATTTATTAATTGGACCTGCGTGTCCAGCCTATTACCTCATTACTCTTTGTATTTCTTTTCTCACATATTCCCCTCAATGTAAATGAGGTTTCTTTAGAAGTGTTATGTAACGGGTAGAAGCAATACTTGTACTAGCGGGAGAGAGGAAAGTGATAGATTTGTTCTAGGAACAATGTGTTAAGTATCCATCCGCATATCATTATTATTTATTTATATGCGCCTTATTATGTGTTTAGAATGCATGTTTAAGGGTGTATGATGATGAGACCTTAACAAAGATAATAAATTGGTTGCCAATTTGCACGCGAAAAACCCTCACAAAATATTAAGCGTTTTTCCTTCCATTGAGTGATTCTTACTCAAGATCCAAGACTGGCATTGGTTTATTGGCGAAAGTCAAGACCTTTGTCCATCGAGGATGTGTTTGAATCACGAAGGCTTTGTTCCATATCGGTGTCTTGTCCAAGTTGTGATTTGTTGGCCAAAGTCAAGATCACTTCTTGTCCATCGACATTGATTACGAAGCTTTCCATGGTCAATGGGTTCCGCTTAACTGGGATCACTAAGTTTTTTGTGCCAAAGCCAATGCTTAGTTGATTCAGAGGAAAAAAAGTTAGGCAATATATTGGATATATTGGCATATATAAGATATATGTTTCGGACTTGGATGTCCACCTACTGGATCTAGGAATTGGATGGGATCCAATTGATCTTAGAGATCTACCTAGTTAATTATCATACAATTTGTTGGCCAAAGTCAAGATTGTGTGTTATTTAACGGGATCCTAGCCTACTAGGAACAAGGTTTCCCGAGTACTCCACAGAGGGTTAGAGGCTCGCCGAAAAATAGTGGGAGGCAAGTATTAAATTTACAATATTCGTTTAGTAACTTGCCATACGCGCTCATTTCAAATATTACGTCAAATAAATTATTTATTAGTTGGATTAATATTTAATAGTTGTTTTAAATAAACATTTGGACTGTATTCAAACTATTTCAATTAATATTTGATTTTATAATTGGATTATAGTAATCAATTTAATTGAATTAACCTATTAAATTATAGTTGATTATATAGTTAGACTATAGTAATCATTATAATAAATAGTACCTAAAATCGTTGATTAAATAGTTGGACTATTAGAATCAAGATAATTGAAAGATTAGTGTTTAAAACATAATCCTGGGTGAAAATGTATTTAAACGACTTTAATTTTCAAATTGAGAATAAAATTTCAGGATGGTCCTAGAAACTAATAAGTTACTTTATTTGATAAAATAACATATTAGGCCTAAGCCCGGAGTTAAGCAAATAGTAGAGCATGATATTTGGAATATTCATGTGATGATAACTTTAGTTCTTAATCCATTATGCTTGCCAAATAGACTCTTTAATTTCTTAATCAGAATTAAGGATTAGATCCTTATAGTATGATATTGAAATTGAAGGATATTCATAGATCTATTTTTTAGATCTTTGAAGTACTAAATTGCAATAGTAAACTCTTGGAGAGTTAATGGCTATTCTCTAGGAGACAAAGCCAATGTTTGGAATAAGACAAGAAGCGCAAGGCGCACCTTATTTCGACATTCTAGAAGGCCAAGGCTTGGCCAAAGGCTTCTGGGGTGTGGAAAAGGGGCAAAGGCAAAATCATTATAATCTTCTGGGAAGACAAATGACATATCCCAAGATGTCTGCCTAAATTTTGGCAAACGGGATCGCGGAAGCGTGACTGCCGTTTGGACAAAGCAGACATGAAGAAATTGAAGACGGGCAAGACTCTGACTTCAAATATGTTTGTCATAAAATATGTTCACTGCTAGTATTAAAATTGGATTTTAGATACTGGAAGTGGTACATAAATATGTATTGATGTGCAGAATCTGTTAAGAGCAGGATACTGACTTCAGTTGAGATTAATCTGCGAATTGAAAACGGGACAAAAGTCGCTGTTTTAACCGTAGATACCTAAGTTTAGGAACTACCCTTCGGGTGTGTACTTAAATTAGGAAACTGTTAAAATGTAACTAGTTTGACTAGATACATTATCTCTATATCAGGGTTTAACCCGTTGCGGGTACACCTTTATATTCTAGAACACTAAAGTGTTTTATTATATAAAGATGATATTGAGATAAACACATTAGATGTGAATAACAACATTTATATTTTGAATATAAATAAATCTCAAACATATAACATGACAAATAAATAGCTCAAACTAATTTGATCAGAAGAGACTTAGCTGTGGCATTGCTGTCTGGGACACAATTAAACAAGACTCGTATATCCACACTTTCGAAGAGTGGGTACTAGGACAAATTTGATTCCATTCAAATAATGTCTACGAATCTAGTTTATTGGGCAAAGTGCCTAAAACACCTTTACTTGGTAAAAGTGCAAGTGCCACCGATCTGTTAGCCCTCGTTCATAGTGACGTAAGTGGGCCCATATCTAGCTAGGATAGAGGTGGATATAAATATTTCGTGACCTTTATGGATGTGGCATCGCGTTATGGTTATGTGTTTCTTTTGAAACACAAATCAGAAACTTTTTCAGTTTCGACACGAAATAGACAAACAGATAGGCTAAAGTATTAAACCATCACGGTTGGACCATGATGAAAATACTTAAGCAATAAGTTTCTTAAATACTTGAAAGAGTATAGTATTCTTTCAATAAGGACTCTTCTCGGAACACGTCAGTTTGACGGTGTGTCCAAACGGAGAAACCAAATTTTGTTGGACATGATAAGGTTAATCATGAGTCGCTCTGAGCTACCATTTCCTTCAACAGATACGCATTTAACAGTGCATAACTTATTTTGAATAAGGTTCCATAAAATCTGTTAGACAGACTTCATATTAGATATGAACAGGAAAGAAACTGGGTTTTCTCATTCCTGATGATTTGGGTATGCTAGGCATACGTTTGGATGATACCAAACTAAAACCCGAATCGGATAAGTGCATAAGTTGTGGGTTATCCTAGGGAAACCTAAGTATATTACTTATACAACTCACTAGAGAACAATGTAATTTTTGCTCACCATGCGGTTTTCCTAACAGGAATACCTATATGTAGTGGTAAGTGGGAGGAAAGTAAAACTCGATGAAAATCAGAGTAATACTATTCCAGGCACCGAGTCCTTAATGGAACACAAATAGTTTATCAATGATGAAACTATACCAATAATCTTCAAATACACAAGAACCACGTAAGTCAGAGAGAGTCAGAAAACAACCTGGGAGGTATGGGTTTCTGATCTCACCTCATAAAGATGTCAATCTTATTGAGGAATACGAACTGACTACGTATGAGGTAGTGATACAAGGTATCGACTCCCTATTATGGCAAAGTGCCATGATATCCGAAATGGATTCCATGTATATCAACTACGTTTGGATACTAGTTGTTGTACCGCAAGGCATTGTGCTTATTGGTACTATATAAGTCTTCAAGAAAGACATACGTGGAAGGCAACATACCAACGTACTAAGCCAGGCTTGTAGCGGAAAGGTATCGTTATCAATATAGTGTCGATTACGACGAAACATTTTACATGTTGCCATGGTAAATCCATTTGGATAATGCTTGCTAATGCTGCATGTTTCATTTATGAAATATGGCAGCTAAATGGCAAAACCGCTTTCCTTAACGGAAACCTTTTGGAGGATGTTTTCAAGATCCTGACGGTTTTGTCGTACCAAAACTAGCAAACAAGGTTTGCAGGTTATTCGATCCATGGATGGATAGTAGCAAGCATAGAATTCTTGGGATGATCGTTTTGATGTAATCATAATGGTGTATGATTTAATTCAAAATGAAAATGATTCTTGTGTATATAAGGAGGTTAGTGGGAGCGCACTGACAGTGATGTCCTATAAAATGATGACATGTCATTTCTTGGAAATGATTTCCCATAAAACAATCGGTGAAAGCTTGGCTTTCGAGAAAAATTCTCCGTAGAATTTTTGGAAGAAACAACATTTATTCTAGGAATAAATATCTACTGGGATAGATTTAAAGTTGTTAGTACTCTCCGAGAACCCGTACATTGAAATAAATGTACGCGACCTGGTGTCTCATACGCTTTGAGCATATGGAGTCACAATCAGGCAAATCCAAGTGATAGTCATTGGATTGATGTTAAGAACATCCTTTAGTATCTTAGAGATCTAAGGATGTTGTCTTATACTATGGAGAAGGAGAACTTGAAGTGACTGAGATCACTGCTGCAAGTTTCCTAACCGATATAACGACTATAAGTCGCAAAAACGGTACTATACAGTTTGAATAACGGAACAGTGAGCTGGAAATCTTCCAAGCAAGATACTGTTACCGAATAAACAACTAAAGTGGATTATTGCTGCAGCTGAGGCAGCAATAGAAGCCTTCTGGATTGATAATAATCTAATTAGATTAGATATAGTTCTGTTAGCAGCTGAGCTAAGCTACAGCGCAGGCTAAAGAATTAATGGTCTCATCAACTATCCAGATACATACTTCGACTATTCATCTGATTCGTTCAAATCATACATCGTGGCGATGTGATGATCGAATAAATCGCATCAGATGATAATCATGCAAATCCGCTGATGAAAGTCTTTTATCAGTAATTTGAGCGAACCGTACATAGTTCGGGTGTAGGACACTTGAGTGACTGGCTATAGGCCAAGTGGGAGATTGTTGGACAGTTATGACCCATAGCGTCACTATTTGTGCAGATCATGGTGTTGTTTACAAATTAACTGTATAACAAAGGAAATTGCTCTCTTATCATTTGTGATTAGATCACCAAGATGTATAAATGATAGGAGGTCCTTATGATTAGTTCCTGGATTGAAATGATATGAGACAATATCAATCCATGAAGGTTTAATCATTAAATATCCATAGTCGTAGTATTATCGAGATTGAACATCGATAATGCGGAATAGACTAGTATTACACTTGTGCGCGTTGTGAGGGCATGACGTCATAGTTCTCATATATTTGGGTATAGGATACTCATGCAAGCGTAGTAGGAGGTTGTGTTTTACCGATGGTACGGAAAACAGCTTCGCTCTAGATAGACCCCTCAGAATTCCATTGGTAGTATTACTATGTATTTATGGAAGTCCGAATCAGGGTAGGTGTATTTGGTCTTAACCTGAGACTTGCACCGCTAATACTTGCGACAATCAATGTACTTTGGTTTTGGTCGTCCAGGGCTTTAACAGGTTCTGTGTACGCCTCTTCTGGGTATATTGAGAATCGTAGTGTATTGGGTGTGATGTCAAGATGGAAGTATCACTCCAATAATAGTGGAGATGATGATCACGTATGATACGGAACTGGTTCTCTTATATGCTGCAGCTATCGGGATATTATGACTAGGTCATGTTTATCCGATTATAGAGACTAGTTACCAGAGATCTAATATATGCTTCGTACGGGGCAGACACAATTCCAGCCCCAGGCCTTGCACGTGACATCCGATATTGGATTGAAATACGCAATACTACGTATACTACGCCTGATATAGATCACATATTCCTGTAAGGATATTTCTGGAAAATTGGGTAGGCATGGCGCTTTGCTAGAAGCCAACCTTGTCTTGTAAATCGGTACAAACGTAGTACTAGGTATTTACGTGTTCGGATAGTCCCACGACCGGATTTACTGCCAATATATCCGGGGATCTCATGGGTCGCTTCCCGAAGATTCACCGATGACGTATGACTCGCACTTTATTGATCTGTGATTAATTAAATGAGATAGATAAAATTAATCTGGGATTAATTACGGAGATATTTTATCTGGGATAAAATATTATTAAAGAGAGAAAACGATTAATTTGGAATTAATCGATAAATTAATATATTCGATATATTAAACGAAATTGGATTTCGACGCGGAATTGAAATTAGATTTTAATTCCGGCAAACGAGTTAATTAAGAATTAATTCGTTAGAGACGTGAATAGTAATTTTGCTAGGCAAAGTTATTTAATTAAATTAGATTTAATTTCGTCGCAACGGAAAATTCGTTAATTTGGAATTAGCAAACCCGAGCCCGGGAGTGTTTGCGGGCGCACTCGCATTGCAAATTAAAGTGCGGCCCACAAGTCACATCAAGCGTCAAATTGATGTGATGTCTAGTCACTTTGAGTGATGTGACAACTTGTCACTTGTGATTGATGGTGGTAGTTGGAGAGCTTTAATGCTTTTGCCTTTTTGCCTTTTTGAAATTCAAAAATTTGGTATATGTTTAATTGATTTTGGAAATCAATTATCTAATACACAAAAAGAAAACAACTTCTTCTCTCTCATTTTTTCTCTCCTCTCTCACACGCCCAAGGGGTTGTTTTTCCTCCATTTTCACTGTCAAAGCCGAGAATGGCAAGGAGAAAAGAATGTGATTTTTGCGGCAAAAATTACCGAGTGCTAGCACACTTCCGGAGTCTTACGAAGGTGATAGGGAACCGCACTTATGAGCATGGAATCACACAAAGCTTGGAGCTTGGAGGTATCACCATTGCCGAATTCATGGAGGATAAAATATGCTCACTGCCGTGAGCCCTAGTAGGCAAAAGCTTGAAGATTTTGTTTCTCGCATCGCCCAACCGATCAATGTAAGTATTCCGCAACTTCTTTGATGTATTCGCACATATGTTTCATTGCTTTATTCGATCCTCGGGACCGTAGAAACCCAACAATTAGGACCCACTTATACACTTGGTGTGGGCCCCAGCCTGTAATCCTAGGGTTTTGAAAGGCAGCACATCCTTTAACTAAGCTCCCCCAAAATTATGCAATGTGTGCAATTAATTAAATTAATTTAATTCATAATTATTTGTTTGGAAATAAAAAATTATATTGTACGCTTATTGTCTACAAACACGACACGTCATATGTGTAATGATAAATTGACAAGTCGGCTGCCTCTATATCTCAGAACCGACATATCATACGGTCATAAAACTCACGGATGACATGTCGTCTTTTTCCAGTTGATTTGCAGAGATATGGATATGATTTTAATGAGGTTGCTTTGTGTGCAGCTAGCGCTTCGCAAGCCCTAGTTTTTATTTTGGAAGATGTTTTGCGGCTTGTGTAGGGTTGGTTTTATGGATTTTTAGAGATGGATAGGACGATTGATTTCTTTTTTAGGGTTCTGTGAATGGACATGTGATATTATTTTCGCTATTTTGATTAGAAATGATATGAGTATGACAGCCGTGTTTTAGAAAAATGATAGTCGTTTTGTGTTTATGCAAGCCCATATCTGATCCATCCACTGAATTAAATTCAAATTCCTAATCAATCCTTTATGGGCCTACCCAACCCTGAGCAGAAGCCCAATATTAGGGCACACTTATACTCTTGGTATGTCCCCAGCCTGCAACCCTTTGGGTTTTGAAATGAAGCACATCATTTAACAAAGCTCCCCCAAAATTATGCAATGTGTGTAATTAATTAATTTAATTTAATTCAATTCATAATTATATGTTTGGAAAAAAATAAAAATAAAAAATTTACAGTGACTAGAAATAACACTTGCTGCAAGCTCGCATGGATACAAAAGCTCGAAGTTGGATAGTCGAACTTGTTTTTACCCGGAAAAAAACTCACAGATTATAAAAATGACATGTCATCCAATTCCTAGAAAAGAGTCCGACATTTCATCCCCTTAATGTATGACAAGTTGTACGCTTAATGTCTATAGACACAACATGCCGTATGTGTAATGATAAATTGACAAGTCGTTAGCCTCTATATCTCAGAACCGACATATCATAAGGTCACAGAACTCACGAATGACATGTCGTCTTTTTCTAGTTGAGTGGCAAAGATATGGATCTAATCTTAATGAGGTGGCTATGTGTGCAACTAGCGCTTTGCAAACCCTAGTTTTTATTTTGGAAGATGATTTGCGGCTTGTGTAAGGTTGGTTTTATGGATTTTTAGAGATGAATATGACGATTTATTTAATTTTTAGGGTTTTGTAAATGGACGGGGGAGATTGTTTTCGTTTTTTGTTTGGAATGGTATGAGAAGGACAATCGTGTTTTAGAAAAACGAAATTCGTTTTGTGTTTAAGCAATCCCACATCCGATCCAGCCCATCGAATTAAATTAAAATTCCTAATCAATCCTTTCCAGGCCTACCCAACCCCGAGCAAAAGCGCAATATTAGGACCCACTTATGCACTTGGTGTGGGCCCCAGCCTGCAACCCTAGGGTTTTGAAAGGTAGCACATCCTTTAAATAAGCTCCCCCAAAATTATGCAATGTGTGCAATTAATTAAATTAATTTAATTCATAATTATTTGTTTGGAAAGAAAATAAAAAAAATTTACAGCGACTAGAAATAACACTTTCTGCAAGCTCGCCGGGACACAAAAGCTCGATGTTGGCTAGTCGAACTTGTTTTTACCCGAAAAACACTCACAGATTATAAAAACAACATGTCGTCTGATCCTTAGAAAAGAGTACGATATTTCATCCGCTTAATGTACGATAAGCTGTACGCTTATTGTCTACAGACACAACATGTCATCTGTTTAATGATAAATTGACAAGTCGGCTACCTCTATATCTCAAAACCGATATATCATACAGTCATAAAACTCACGGACGACATGTCGTCTTTTTCCAGTTGAGTTGCAGAGATATGGATCTGATTTTAAACGTGGTTGATTTGTGTGCAGCTAGCGCTTCGCAAACCCTAGTTTTTATTTTGGAAGATATTTTACGGCTTTCGTAGGGTTGGTTTTATGGATTTTTAGTGATGGATAGGACGATTGATTTCTTTTTTAGGGTTCTGCGAATGGACAAGTGATATTATTTTCGTTGTTTTGCTTAGAAATGATATGAGTAGGACAACCGTGTTTTAGAAAAATGATAGTCGTTTTGTGTTTAAGCAAGCTCAGATCTGATCCATCCACTGAATTAAATTCAAATTCCTAATCAATCCTTTATGGGCCTACCTAACCCTGAACAGAAGCCCAATATTAGGGCACACTTATACTCTTGGTATGGGCCCCAGCCTGCAACCCTATGGGTTTTGAAATGAAGCACATCATTTAACAAAGCTCCCCCAAAATTATGCAATGTGTGTAATTAATTAATTTAATTCATATTATCTGTTTGGAAAAAAATAAAAAAAATTTACAGTGACTAGAAATAACACTTGAAGCAAGCTCGCAGGGATACAAAAGCTCGAAGTTGGATAGTCGAACTTGTTTTTACCCGGGAAAAAACTCACAGATTATAAAAACGACATGTCATCCAATTCCTAGAAAATAGTACGACATTTCATCCTCTTAATGTATGACAAGTTGTAAGCTTAATGTCTATAGACACGACATGTCGTATGTGTAATGATAAATTGACAAGTCGTTTGCCTCTATATCTCAGAACCGACATATCGTACGGTCACAAAACTCGCGAATGACATGTCATATTTTTCTAGTTGAGTGGTAGAGATATGGATCTAATCTTAACGATGTGGCTATGTGTGCAACTAGCGCTTTGCAAATCCTAGTTTTTATTTTGGGAGATGCTTTGCGGCTTGTGTAGGGTTGGTTTTATGGATTTTTATAGATGAATAAGACGATTGATTTAATTTTTAGGGTTTTGTAAATGGACGGGCGAGATTTTCTTCGCTGTTTTGTTTAGAAATGATATGAGTAGGACAATTGTGTTTTAGAAAAATGACATTCGTTTTGTGTTTAAGCAAGCCTAGATCCGATCCAGCCCATCAAATTAAATTAAAATTCCTAATCAATCCTTCTCGGGCCTACCCAACCCTGAGCAGAAGCCCAATATTAGAGCCCACTTATACTCTTGGTGTGGGCCCCAACCTGCAACTCTAGGGGTTTTGAAAGGTAGCACATCGTTTAACTAAGCTCCCTCAAAATTATACAATTTGTGCAATTAATTAATTTAATTTAAGGGTTATTTACGTTTTACTACTAAAGTTATGATCAAATAACAATTGGGTACTATGAATATTAACATATTACATTTTACTACTAAACTTATAAAAAATTTAACATGTTACTACTTTTCCATCCAAACCGTTAGTTGATCGTCAGTTGACCTTTAAAAAGACTGTTTTATCCTCAAAATAAAATAAAAGTGAAATTATAATTATACCCTTTAAAAAACATATATAAATCTTATATATAACAATAAAAGAGATACAATCAACAATCACATTTATAAAATACTTTAATCTCTAAATTATCCATATAACCCAATAAAATAAAGAATTTAATTTACCAAATAATTTAATAATTAAAATTCTCATAATAACCAAAATACTTTAAAGTATAACAATAAAAGAGATATACTCAAGAATCATTATTTCCAATATTCTCCATATAATCAAAGTTTCTAAAATATGCAACACTGTGCAAGTGAATCTCAAGGTTGTTTCCCACATTATCCATGTAATCAAAATTTCCAAAATAAGCAAATTAACACTATGCAAGTGATCTTCATGGTTGTGAAAGTGATCCTCATGGTTGTGATTGAGTGACCCATGCATGATACAATAATATTGATTAAAATTTACAATATTAATCAAATAACCTCCAAAAGTAAGAAAACAATAGAATAACATGAAGCTATTTAACCTATAGCACTTGGGTTTTACCTATTTGTATATGATTCCCTGCATTTTTTTGGTGCTTGTTGTGCAAATGATTGGCCTCGCAATCCTGACTGACTATAATAAACCCTCTGAGTGATATGATTCCTTTGACTATTTTCGCCCCATTGACTGCTCTCACAACTTGTACTCTAATAAAAATGTATAGACAAAACTTTAAATATAAAAATTTCATATATGAGAAAAATCAATAAAGTCTTTAAATACCATACTTGATTGCTTCTTGTCATTTTTGCCGAGCTTTGAGATGGTTGATCTGATTGTTGTTGAGCTCTTTTTCCACATTTTTGCTAAAATATTAATAAAAATAGTTAGAGAATAATAAATTGTAAAAAACAAACAACGTAAAGTAATCACAAATCTGATCTTGTCTTGCCTTTGACTTTCTAGCATTAGATGGAGCAAGCTGGCAGGTTATGATATTATGTGTAGTTTCGTTACAGAAATTACACCTAGACACAAATGACCTTTTTGAGTTTATTGGCTCATTTAGTTATCTTCTTCTAAGTTTTTTAGGTCTTTCAGCTTGTCTTCTTTTCACAGGAGGGACAATTTTCCCTTCATGTCCTTCTTCCCACGTAACTTGATCAGGTATAGGCTTTATCATCTCTGAATAACTGTCCATGTAGGCTTGCTTAGTGAACCAATATGAAATGTAATGGTGAACATCATCTCTACAATACAAAATGGAGGCCATTGCATGCCTACATAGTAGTCCTGACATGTCCCAATACCCACAGTCATATTTTTTTTTTCTCAATATCCACAACAAACCGTCTTAATGGTTCGTAGTATATGTCTTTTACCTCAAACAAAGTATCACCAGATGGTTTTACGCTCAACTTATAGGACTCTTGAGATGTTTTATCAATCTGCTTCTTAATCCTCGGAGTAAGAATGGTAGGCCACTTTTGTGATTCTTTTTTTCTCTTTGTAAACCTCTTCATGAGCTTACATCTAATCTCCTCTAACATTTTCAAACATGGCTTGTCTCTATACTTGCCAATCCAACTGTTGAAGCACTCTGATGTGTTATTAGTTATATGGTCCACTTTAACATTTTTGTCAAATGCCCATATTGACCATTGATAATCTTCTAAGGTGTCAAACCACTCTCTTGCACCATCTTTAACAAACCTCATTATGTCTAAAGCAGTAAAAAAATCAGTTCTGTTGCTGGCTTTGCATGCTCTCTAAAATAATTTTTTCAATGCTAAACCAGTAAACTGCCTTATGAAATTTGTATATATATGTCTCCCACAATGCCTACTATGAGAAGTAGGCCAGGTCTGTTGAAGAGCAAGTACTAATCACTTCTGTCTGTCACTCATAAAAGTGATTTCTCTGCCATCATCAAAGTAATCATGTAAATGAGATAAGAACCAACCCCAAGACCATTGATCTTCAACCTCACAAACAGCGATGGCCAAAGGAACAATGCCATTATTGGTATCCACACTTACTGCTGCCATCAAAATCCCTCCATATTCACCTCTCATGTGACATCCATCAATGCCAATATAAGGCCTACAACCTTTCAAAAAAGCATTCTTTTGAGCAGACAATGAAATAAAGAACTTATTGAATATAATTTGGTTTGGAACACTCTCAGTATCACACAACACATTGCATTTTTACCCTACATTGTATTTCTCTATCATTGTCTGGTTCTGGAATAATTTCTCATAACCCTTGGAGTGATTACCACCAAGTAGATCTTCTGCTTTCTTTTTAGCTCTATACAATTGCATATTAGTTGGTGTAACCCCATGAATAGTCTTCAAATGACTCTTAATCTATGATATCTTAATGTTAGGAGTTCCTTTCACTAACTAAGTTATATTCTTCACAATCCAGTTTACTGGAGTTGGAGCTATTTTCGATGCTCTAATTCAAGTGTGTATATCATTGAGTTCCCTAACAATAAACCCCTCATTGTCACGTAGCAAGCCACATTTGACAAACCATGGACAACTTTCAACCTTGCAAATTCCCTTATATCTACCCTTATCATTATAAATATTTTTAACACTAAAACCATCTTTTAGCATCACACTATGCAATACACTTCTAAAATGTTCTGCATTATCAAAAATAACCCATTGTACAAGCTTATCTATCCCATTATTAGGTTTATACTCATTATCTTTGATGTACCTCATCATTTGAGCTGTGCTGGTATGATCCTCCTCATCTGAACTAAAAGACATGTTTTCCTTATCCTCAGATATTGACAAAATATCATCTCTCTCATAATCACCACTAATATCATCACAACTACCTTCACCATCTGCTTCAACCTCTTCGTCATCAGAATAACCCTCATCTGAACATTCAAAGCAACCATCATTACTTGTCTCTATTGTTGGGGAAGGTTCATTTTGGGGTTGCGAGTGTCTTGTAGATGCACTATTAACCAGTTCAAGAGGTAGCATGATATCTGTAATATGAAAATAAACACAAGAGTAACCCATAAATAAATCACCATTATTTTCATCCTTTAACCATAATAAAACATGAAAGTAATACAAGAGTAACCCATAAATAAAAAAAAACACATATACAAGAGTAACCCAACAACAAATAAAAGAAACCAACCAAAAGGAAAAAAAACATTAACTTAATTAAACTAACTAACTTTCATTTTTGAATCAAAAGTCCCAAAAAATTTTACATTTATAAAACGAACTGTAACAATTGTATATTCAAAATACAACTAATAAAAAATAAGATTTAAAATATCTTTAAAAATTGTATAAAGAAAACTAAATTTACATAAACTTTAGTATGATCCTCTCAATTGCTTTGTTGGGAATAAAAAAAAATCAAATGCCAAAAAACTATCAAACTATTTTTTCACCTGGAATATAGATGAAGCATCGACATCAACATTGGCTATTCTACATGGTTGATATATTATTCTCCAGTGCTGCTTTTATAATGAACTCCGAAGGGTTGCAGACAATAAGTTAAAAGTTGGAATGGGTATATGAAGAATTTTGAGTCAATATCTTTTTTAGGGTTTTATTTTTGTTCTTTCTTTCATAATGACGACATTACCCTTAATTTTTTTAGAATATTTATAATTTATAATAATGTGTGGGTTAAGACTCTTTTATCCTTAGGATGTCAGTATGATGTCATGGTCAACTAACGGTCAACTAACTGTTTGGATGGAAAAGTAGTAAAATGTTAAATTTTTTATATCGCAGGGATACGAAAGCTCGAAGTTGGTTAGTCGAACTTATTTTTACCCGGAAAACACTCATAGATTATAAAAACGACTTGTCATTCGATCCTTAGAAAAGAGTACGATATTTCATTTGCTTAATGTATTACAAGTTGCACGTTTAATGTTTACAGACACGACATGTCGTCTGTGTAATGATAAATTGACAAGTCAGCAGCCTCTATATCTCCGAACCGACATATTTTACGGTAACAGAACACACAGACAATATGTCATCTTTTTCCGGTTAAGTTGCAGAGATATGGATCTGATCTTAACGAGGTGGCTTTGTGTGCAGCTAGCGCTTCGCAAACCCTAGTTTTTCTTTAGCAATATGTTTTACGGCTTACGTAGGGTTGGTTTTATGGATTTGTAGAGATGACGATTGATTTCATTTTTAGGGTTTTGTAAATGGACGAGTGAGATTGTTTTCGTTGTTTTGTTTTGAAATGATATAAGTATGACAGTCGTGTTTTAGAAAAACGATAGTCGTTTTGTGTTTAATCAAGCCCAGATCCGATCAAGCCCATTGAATTAAATTAAAATTCCTAATAAATCCTTTCTGGGCCTACCGAACCCTGAGCATAAGCCCAATATTAGGGCCCAATTATACTATTGGTGTGGGCCTCTGCCTGCAACCCTAGGGGTTTTGATAGACAACACATTATTTAACTAAGCTCTCTCAAAATTATGCTATATGTGCAATTAATTAATTTATTTTAATTCATAATTATCTGTTTGGGAAAAAAAAATTACAGCGACTAGAAATAGCACTTACTACAAGCTCGCAGAGATACAAAAGCTCGAAGTTGGCTAGTCGAACTTGTTTTTACCCGGAATAACACTCACAGATTGTAAAAACGACATGTAATATGATCCTTAGAAAAGAGTACAATATTTCATCTGCTTAATGTACGACAAGTTGCACGCTTAATGTCTACAGACACGACATGTCGTCTGTATTATGATAAATTGACAAGGCAGCTGCCTCTATATCTCAAAATCGACATATCGTACGGGCACATAACTCGTAGACGACATGTCATCTTTTTCCGGTTGAGTTGCAGAGATATGGATATGATGTTAACGAGGTGGCTTTGTGTGCAGCTAGCGCTTCGCAAACACTAGTTTTTGTTTTGGAAGATGCTTTGCGGCATGCGTAGGGTTGGTTTTATGGATTTGTAGAGATGGATCAGACGATTGATTTCGTTTTTAGGGTTTTGTAAATTGACGGGCGAGATTTTTTTCGTTGTTTTTTTTTTTTGGAAAGGATATGAGTAGGATAATCGTGGTTTAGAAAAATGACAGTCGTTTTGTGTTTAAGCAAGCCCAGATCCGATTCTGCCCATCGAATTAAATTAAAATTCCTAATCAATCCTTCCTGGGCCTACCCAACCCTGAGCAGAAGCCCAATATTATGGCCCACTTATACTCTTGGTGTGGGCCCCAGCATGCAACCCTAGGTGTTTTGCAAGGCATCACATCGTTTAACTAAGCTCCCCCAAAATTATGCAATGTGTGCAATTAATTAATTTAATTTAATTCATATCTATCTGTTTGGAAAAAAATAAAAAAAAATTACAGCGACTAGAAATAACATTTGCTGCAAGCTCGCAGGGATACGAAAACTCAAAGTTGGCTAGTCAAACTTGTTTTTGCCCGGAAAAACACTCACAGATTATAAAAACGACATGTCATTCCATCTTTAGAAAAGAGTATGAAATTTCATCCGCTTAATGTATTATAAGTTGTACGCTTAATGTCTACAGACACGACATGTCATCTGTGTAATGATAAATTGACAAGTCGGCTGCCTCTATATCTCAGAATCGACATATCGTACAGTCACAAAACTCATGGATGACATGTCATCATTTTCCGGTTGAGTTGCAGAGATATGGATCTAATCTTAACAAGGTGGTTTTGTGTGCAGCTAGAGCTTCACAAACCCTAGTTTTTATTTTGGAAGATGCTTTGCGGCTTGCGTAGGGTTAGTTTTATAGATATGTAGAGATGGATCGGATGGTTGATTTCATTTTTAGGGTTTTGTAAATTAACAAGTGAGATTGTTTTCCCTTTTTGTTTGGAAAGAATATGAGTAAGATAGTCGTGCTTTAAAAAAATGATAGTCGTTTTATGTTTAAGCAAGCCCACATCCAATCCAACCCATCAAATTAAATTAAAATTGCTAATCAATCTTTCATGGGCCTACCTAACCCCGAGCAAAAGCCCAATATTAGGGCCCACTTATACTTTTGGTGTGGGCCTCAATGCAATTTGTGCAATTAATTAATTTAATTTAATTCATAATTATCTGTTTGGAAAAAAAAACTCAATTTTTTTACAGCGACTAAAAATAGCGCTTGCTGCAAGCTCGCAGGGATATAAAAGCTCGAAGTTGGCTAGTCGAACGTTTTTACCCGGTAAAATACTCCCAGATTATAAAAACGACATGTCATTCGATCCTTAGAAAATAGTACGACATTCCATCTACTTAATGTACGATAAGTTGTACGCTTAATGCCTATAGACACGACATGTCATCCGTGTAACGATAAACCGATAAGTCGTCTACCTCTATAACTTATAATCGACATGTCGTATGGTTGCAGAAACATGTCGTCTGCACGTGTGACTTGGCTGACCGATACCACCGTGTGAGAGCGCGTGAAGGAGAATGAGAACTCATCGTTGGCGCTTGGAGGAGCTTGGTGGTGCGTGTATCATTCTATGGTGCGTGGATGGCGCTTGGAGATGGATAAGTATCGGATGAGGGAAGATGGTGATATGATTTCACATATCATCACTTTTAATAAC
>SKCR01043130.1:0-47594 GCA_019454045.1 Zanthoxylum bungeanum
CCCATAATATATCGATTTGCATCTACTCGAGGAGATCTAGTCATTTACATATATTTCCAGGGAGTTGGGCGCAGCAGCGCCCACTGTTCAGCGCCGCAGCACCCCCTGCGGAAGAAAACCTGCGCAAGCCAGGAAAGTGAATTTTAGGGTTTTAACATGTATTTTGACTCCCATGCTCTACTATAAATATATCAGTTCGTCCAAAACTAGAGGAAGAGGCTAATACACTGCACAAAACACATAAATAAATATTTTTAGAGATCCAAGGAGAGGATTGAATAGCGACAAGAGGAGACTAAGGTTGTAACGTCCGAGGAGGAAGAGATTCAATTCGGGTTTTATCTTCTTGTTTCTTTCTTAGAACTCTAATGATTTCCATTAGATTCATGACTTGTTTATTATTTTTTTTTATCTTTAGTCATGAACTAAACTCCTTAATTCTGGAGAATGATGTAATCGATGCTTGAACCTTATATTGTCTGCTAATTTTGTTATGAAGTTTTATTGATTTATTTATATTCTTTTGAGTTTAATGCTTCTTGATTGCTGGCCACAATTGAAGATGATGAATGTTTAGAATCTATCACTCGAGATAGAGGATTTTGAATAGATTTAGAGAATATAACCTAGGATTTTATAGAGTTCGAGAGAATCTGTAGTCCTTTGAAGTCGTTAACATAGAATCAAAAAACGTAATGAGTTGTTAACTACTGGATTTTTATAGAGATATTGAAGTTTGTAGTTGATGATATTTTCACTCGGCACTCGAGAGAGGGAGTGGATATTTTAGGAATCTTGACTTATAAACAATATAACTGAACTAGGATTAATTGGCATGACAATACATATGAGACAACTAGGTGAAATCAGGATCCATAATCTTTATTGTATTAGTTCCTCCTATCAAATTATTATATATTTATTTATTTAATTAAATCTTTATTAATTATCGTCTAAATAAAGTTAGGATTATCAATTGTAATACTTAATGCGAGTTAACGCAATCCCTGTGGGTTCGACACTCTTTCACTGATTTATACTAAAACTTGACACCGTACACTTGCGGTACGATATAAAAATATCACAACACAAAGTTTGCTTAACTTGATGCTAAAATCAAGGAGTTGTTACATCACATTATCTTAACTAACAAATCAAATATCAAATAATGAAACAAGCTGATTCTAGGCTATTTATTAGCAACTAACGTCCCGAAAATATTCTAGATACTTTGCACCTTATATGCCAATATCTCAACAGTAAAAGCAGCAATCTCCCTGTTATATACAAGCATAACATGTTTGATGAAACTTGAAATTCAGCATCATCAGACAAGTAAATAGTTATGCCAGTACCCCATTGATTTTCAAGCACTTCCAAAGTTTTACATACAGCTCCGAATGCATCAATAATGATATTACTACACCGTGGTTGATAATCGTAAGTGGAATCACACCCCATATTGACAATGACAATGATAGTTTAATTGAGTTAATTCTTATGGTTAAAACAAGAGATTAAGAAAGAATTTTGATCTTCCTAGAAGAAGAAAAAACTAACAAACAGACAAAGTGAGATGAAGAAGAAAATATCCATATTCATATACAAATACATAAACTAAAAAACCAAAGCAAACTTTAAACTATATATTATACATGCAATATAACATTTCCATTCATTAAATATAACATATTCTGAAGATTATGATCAAGCATCAGACCAGTAAATATCCAAATAACCCTAGTCACATTCAGGAACTCCCAAGGCCTTCCACACAACTTTTGAAACATCAACAATATTGTTAGGGCACGGAGGCTGATAATCATGATCTGCATCACAACCCATTGTAGAATCACACTCATCAACAACCTTAGCCTTAACACTATTTCCATTACCATATATGTTAATATAGTTCAAGCATCTGCTGCATTTCTTGTACCACCCAGTTGATAATGCCACCACAAGTTGCATATTCTTTCATCTATTCTAGTTAGGATTATGTTCCTTATAGTAAATTCTTTTGTCTTTTAGGTGATTGTGATACCGTAAGCGGGGACGGTCCTGCTGCCTAGTTCCTTTATCTGTAGTCAGCTCACCAGGTGCGTGGATAAGCCTGTAACATTTATGTTTTCAAAAGTATATAGTATGTATGTTTTCTTAAATGAATTTTAAGGTAATGCATTAAATGAATTTGTTTTTAGAAAGTTTATATATTTTGCTACGAAGTATGAATCGAATATTGATTATATTGAAATCATGTGTTTGTGATATATGAGAAACTTGCATGATTTGAGATATATGAGCATGGATTTTGGAAATGATTTTTATGTTAGGATGCACCCCGTGTACATATATGTGCCAGATTATTTGTCGTGAGATGAGGTCTCATGTTGCCAGTTTTGCTCCGGATGCCAGTTATTGCTGTGGGGATGCCCCATGATGCCAGCTTTGCCGTATTGTCACGAGAGTGTGCATATAAATGAATAAACAACTTTATTATTCATAGTATTCTTGAGCAGTATGAGTTTTATGAGAAATGAGATTTATGATTTCAAGTAAATATTGAATTTATTGATTTACAGCTTTATGTACTTATTTATAGTATGAAATACTTATTCGATCCACCTTGTTACTTGTTTATCCACGGCACTAAGCTGTGATCCATTGCATTAAGCGTGAGCTTACCCCTTTCTTTAACATTTCAGGTTTAGCAGATTGTAGGTCATCATTTCCATCTGCTGTTTCGTCATCGTTTTCTGCCAATAGAGAAATGTTGTGCCAACAATAGAGTGTCATTGTTATGTTTTTCTTGGAAGAATTTGTTATTTGGTTAGGCATTTGAGCCTTTATTTGATACTGAAGATATTGTATTTTCTTTATGGATATTCCTTTGAGTTGGATCATGGAGATCCTATGTTATGATGAAATTTTCAGTTTAGATTTTTCCTTGTATTTGGAGGATTAGTCCATATTACAGGGGAAACTCTGCCAGTTTCTAGTTTTCGTCTCACCCCTACCCTACCTAAGGGGACGGGTGTGACACGTTCCCTTTGAACTACGACAACAATAGGGCTATAACAAAGGCCAATGAACCAAGGTCGCACCAGAAATCCAAACACATTCAAAGAAAGTATCACATACTAAGAGAATATGTTGGAGATGGGCAGATAGCCATTTAGAAAACACCTTCAGCTGATAATGCGGCTGATCCACTCACAAAGCCAATGAGCCAAGAACAAATGGAGCGTCATCTTGAGAAGATGGGCATTGGATATCATAACAACTGGCTTTAGTGCAAGTGGGAGTTTGTTAGAATGTATGCCCTAAAACCAGTTATGGATGTAATGGTTTAAGGCATAATATTTGTAATATAGTTTATTATTTATTAATAAAAGACATTTGTTAACTACACATTATTACATCGATATTTATGTGTATGTCCTGAGACATTATGTCAAATGAATATTGTTAATCCAAAAGACGTTTGTGATTATGAGAGTCAATAATATATAAATATGTCTCAAATTAAGTTTCTTGGTAAAATGTGATTGTTATACAGGATAATAATATATCACTTAACCAATATTGTTATGTGTCGCCTAGATTGACATATGATGTTGTTTCATTAGTTGAATGAAATATCGAACACGATCACAGAAACGTAAAATCACATGGTAATATTATCTAAGGTCATTGGTCTTCGTAATAATACATTAGTGTTATCATATCATTTAACCCGAGATCATATGATGACTTGTGCGATAGTACTCTTGGTTCACTATTATATCCTCATTCGACTATCCATGTCCTTTGAATAAACTAGATGGCCTTGAGCAATTGACGTACGAAGTCACTTATATTTCAAGATGGATCTGATAGCTTTGATAATAAAATAGATGTTTCAAGTAAACTTAAAGTTGTGGATATAAGTCTTTGGCCAAAGCAGTCGATATCTTAGAGATATCAAATCCACAAGATAAAGTTTAAAGATATGTCGAGTATAAGGATTTGACCTTACCATGATCCAGACTCGATAAGAAACATAAATATCAGAAGGAATGAGATGACATGTTCGAAGTGTATTCTAACTGGTTCATATGTTTTCCCCCTTCATTCATCGACTAGGGGCCATGGCTTGCTGCTAGGCGATTACCCATGGTTTGTGGAAATATCATAGAGATGAAATATTAAAGAGTTAATATTATTCCACTGCACTACTCGATAATGAACTTAGGACGGTCACACAATATAGTTCTTGTCTATGTTACAAATTCAATGATGTTTATTAAAAATTAATAAATGATTATTTTGGCATTTCCTAATTGGATTAGGATATTCGAGATATTTTAGAAATATTAATTTGATTAATAAATTTGAAATATAAAATAATTAATTGTTAATTAAATATTTGATATTTATATTAAATAAATTAAATGTAATTTTAATTAATTGTTAATTAAAATTAAGTAAGTTAATTAATTAATTAATTAATAGTTAATTAATTAATATGCCAAATAATATTTAATCTATTGGGCTTTATTTAGTGGGCTAGCACCCAAATTAATTAGAGTCATATTTAAGATTAAATAGGGAAGTCTTTATTAATTAGGATTCCTAATTTGATTAAGTATCCTAATTTTATTTTTTGGAAAGAATCTTTAAGAGACCAAATTTGATTTGGAGAGATATTTGATTGACATTATTGTATTGAGATACAATTAAACAAATATAATGCTTATATATATATATATATATGGCTTCACGTTAATATATATATATACACAAACTTTGAAGGCAAAACTTCTTGTTCAAGTTGAAGACAAAACTCCTTGTTCACGTTGAAGGCAAAAAGAAAAATAATGACAAGAAGGTCTTGTTGTTGAAGGCAAAAAGAAGAAATAATAACACGAAGGTCTTGTTGTTCACGTTGCTTTTATATATGCATGCACAAATACATTAGTTATATAGATTAAGCGAAAATAGTTTAGCAGCAATTTTTATCTCTCTATTGGAATAGTTCTAATTTATTTCTAAAGACTTCAAACATTCTAGAAAAGAAAAGCGTTTCTTTTGTTCTCAAAAGTGTGAGCGATTTGTTCGTAAAAGAGTACTAGTGTGTCAACTAGAGGTGTAATGGTTGGTGCATTACTACAAGGGAAAAATTAAGGAGGATATTCTAAAGGCTCAAGAAAGATAATAAGCACATCAATGTATGTTTTATTATCAGTAAATATTATTTATGTTGATAAATAAAATATGTGTTGCATGTATGTTAAATTAATATATATTAATTAAATAGTATATTGTTTACATCAACAACGAAATAACATAAACTGGTATTATACAAATACATAAACTAAACAACCAAAGCAAACTTTAAACTATATATTATTCATAGAATATAACATTTCCATTCATTAAATATAACATATTCTGAAGATCATGATCAAGCATCAGACCAGGAAATATCCAAATCTCCCCAGTCACTTTCAGGAACACCCAAGGCTTTCCAAACAGCTTTTGAAGCATCAACAATATTGTTAGGGCAGGGAGGCTGATAATCATGATCTGCATCACACCCCATTGTAGAATCACACTCATCAACAACCTTAGCCTTAACACTATTACCATTACCATATATGTTAATATAGTTCAAGCATCTGCTGCCTTTCTTGTACCACCCAGTTGATAATGCCACCACAGGTTCATCATCTGAATGATACTGGTTGTCACACTCAGATGGGGCGCCGCCGTCTCCATTTTTCTCAAAGCTGTTGAGTGTTAATGTAGCCTTTGTATGTCCTGTCACTTGTGGTGAACATTTGTAAGTGCTATAAAGCTGGCCTTGTTTGCAGCAATCAGAGTAATTTTCTTGATTGCATTGTCCTGGTGGAGGCTTTTTGCCTCTTATCTTCCCGCTGGCTCTGCATGTTCCAGCTTCAACAGTGCTCAGTGTCACCAGAAATGCAACGCAAACAAGAAGAATAAAGCTAGCACAAACTTTCTTCTTCATCTTCAATTAATTTGTATCTTAACTCTTTAAAATTGTTTGTAATTTGTTGATTTTGCTTTGAGAAACTTGAATTGGTGAAACAATATTTATAGGGATATGCTGACTAAAGCTGACAATTTTCCTGAAATAGAGATTAGAGACATAACAGAGGCAAAATAAGCTTTGATTATTATTTTAGCACCATATTACTAGCCTTAGTTTTGTATTTATTATGAGTACTTTCATTGGCTTATGTCTTCAGGTTGCTTTCGGTTTATATCTTTAGTAACATACAATGATATACCACAAGAGATGACAGTCCGTTTGGAGGGGTCGAGAGTTTTTTTTTTTTTTTTTTTTTTTTTTTTGGTGAACCACCCGGTATCCAGTGTCACATTGGGCCTGACTAATCCGGATTCGAACCGAGAGCTATATGGTAAGGTCCTTCCAACGATGGTGACTCTAGCGGTACTCGAACTGAGGAGCATACCCAATCGAGCCTTCTAGGATTGAGCCAGCTACCACTCAACCAACCGCTCGTTGGTGGGGTTGAGAGTTTCCAATTCTAATTCCGTTCTGATTATGGATTCATAATAAAAAATCGTTTCGAATTTTGTATTAATTTTTGAATTGGAATAAAAAATCAAAATCATCTCAAATTTTGATCGCAATTCGAATGATTTAGGATTTCAAATTTCAATAGAATACGACAATGTTATTGTTTTTTTTTTTCGTTGCATTTAGATGATCGAGACAGCAAAACTAAAAATTCTGCTACGCGTATATTTTACAGTATGCAAATTATAAAAATATAAACTCAGCCTCAAGGTTATTTGTTTGACTGTTCTTTTATAGTATGCAACAATCTTGGGAAGCAGGGTTGAGGAATTTTTGGGTAGTAATTAGTAACAAGTAGGGATGTTTATATGTTCCACTTAAGTCTGAATCGTATGATTTTGCGGTGGGGTATTCAAAGTTTCCAAAAAAAAAAAAAAAAGGAAGAACAGCGGGTGGGTTTTGATACGGGTTTGGACTTATCAAATTCATCCGCACTCGTAAAATAAAAAATCAAATTCATTCATTATTTATTGCAAGTTTTATCTATCATTACTAAACTCACCCATTCATAAAAAATAAAATATCAAACCCGTATCGAGACCTGACGGATTTTTAAAGAGTTCCTAAATTTTAAATACTTACAAATAAAAAATACATTCGATCGAAAATAAAATTTTAAATATATTAAAATTTATAGAATTCATATCATTAGGCTTACAAAATTACAAGTGAGAAATTAAAGTTCCATATTAAAATAACACATTTAATGTATAAGTTCATACCAATTACTTATACGATAAGTGTTTAAGAGAGAAGATCCAATACACTGATTTTTCTCAAAATCTTTTAATTCCTTTAAGAATCAGTTTCTAATATAAAATTCATTAATCTGAGTCTTTCTCTAAATATGTATGATTATTGCCTTTGCATGTGTTGGGCTCCAGCATGCAGCATGTTGGAAGTCTCCAGCTTGACAGAAGTTGGAAAAATGCGTTACGTGTTTTGCCAACTGTCAAAACGTGTAGCAATGTAGCGCACGTTTTTGGCCGTATAAAAGGGAGCCCCGTGGCTGATAATCATATGTAGAATCACACCCGATACCGACACATCTTCAAATGATAGTTTAATTAGCTTAATTCTTACGGTGAAAGCAAGAGATTAAGAAAGAATTTCAACCTTAGTAGCTTTAAGAAAAAGGAAAAAAAACTAACCAACGGACAAAGTGAGATGAAGCAGAAAATATCCATATTCATATACAAATACATAAACTAAACAACCAAAGCAAACTTTAAACTATATATTATTCATACAATATAACATTTCCATTCATTAAATAGAACATATTCTGAAGATCATGATCAAGCATCAGACCAGGAAATATCCAAATCACCCCAGTCACTTTCAGGAACACCCAAGGCTTTCCAAACAGCTTTTGAAGCATCAACAATATTGTTAGGGCAGGGAGGCTGATAATCATGATCTGCATCACAACCCATTGTAGAATCACACTCATCAACAACCTTAGCCTTAACACTATTACCATTACCATATATGTTAATATAGTTCAAGCATCTGCTGCCTTTCTTGTACCACCCAGTTGATAATGCCACCACAGGTTCATCATCTGAATGATACTGGTTGTCACACTCAGATGGGGCGCCGCCGTCTCCGTCTTTCTCAAAGCTGTTGAGTGTTAATGTAGCCAGTGGTACGTGAAGTTTGAGTCAGTTATGGGGGAGCAGGGATACAAGAAGACCACTTCAGACCATTGTGTATTCGTTCAGAAGTTTTCTGACGATGATTTTATCATCTTACTGTTATATGTAGATGATATGTTGATAGTTGGCAGGAATCAATCGAGGATTGATAATTTGAAGCAGCAACTGAGTAAGTCTTTTGAGATGAAAGACTTGGGGCCAGCTAAACAGATTCTTGGCATCAGGATCGGTCGTGATCGGAAAGCCAGGAGGTTATACTTGTCACAGGAGGAGTACATTGAGAAGGTACTTCAGAGATTCCAGATGGACAAGGCTAAAGCGGTTAGCACTCCTCTTGCTACCCACTTTAGATTGAGTACGACACAGAGTCCCTCTACTGAGTCAGAGAATGAGGAAATGAAACAGGTTCCATACACCTCAGCAGTGGGAAGTCTTATGTATGCCATGGTGTGCACGAGGCCAGACTTAGCACACGCAGTTGGATTGGTCAGCCGGTTTATGTCAAACCCAGGACGGGAACACTGGAATGCTGTCAAATGGATTATGCGGTATCTTCGAGGCACATCCAAGATGAGGTTATGTTTTGGAAGCAGCGACAAGCCAGTGTGATGGGCTACACCGATTCAGATATGGCAGGAGATGTGGATACCCGAAAGTCTACTTCGGGGTATCTGATTACTCTCTCAGGAGGAGCTGTGGCATGGCAGTCTAGGTTGCAGAGATGTGTTGCACTTTCTACAACAGAGGCGGAATTCATTGCAGCGACGGAAGCTTGCAAGGAATTGTTGTGGATGAAGACATTCGTCCAGGAATTGGGTTTCAAGCAGGAGAAGTACATCTTGTACTGTGATAGTCAGAGTGCTATCTATCTCGGTAAAAATTCCACCTTTCATTCGAGGTCAAAACATATCGATGTGAGGTATCACTGGATACGGGACGTCCTGAGCTCAAGGCTGTTAGAACTCAGGAAGATTCACACCGACGACAACAGTGCCGATATGTTCACGAAGGTTTTACCGAAGGAGAAGCTTGAAATCTGTCGTGCCATAGCCGGGATGACAAAACTCTCCACATAGTCAGAGTGGGGAGATTCAGAGAACTACGATTGGCTTGATCCCAACTCAGGGTACGTAGGCAGTCATACAGATGCAGCCAGGGGAGGATCCTTTGGAGGATCCGATTTGGATGATGATGGTCGGCTCAGATTTTGGGAAATCTTCACCGAGGGGGAGATTTGTTGAAGACAGCAACAACAAGTTGCTCACTACAAAACACACACGCCGAAAGCAAGAAGTGCTGTGTGTGGTGTTGCCAGCTGCAACACGTTTCCACCAAAACGTGTTGCAATAGTGCACGCGTTTTGGTGGCTATTTAAGGAGCCCAAAACCATTGATAGAAATCATCCCTGAAAATCCCTAAATGTGTGAAAGTGTAGTGAGAGTGATTGGTGAGAGTTTTTTGTAAAGCTTGTATTGGAAGCTTTGTAATTCTTTTGTGGTTATATAAAAGAAGAGTTTTCTCTCAAATTATCCTCTATTATTGTGTGCTTATTCACAACAATATGTTAATATAGTTCAAGCATCTGCTGCCTTTCTTGTACCACCCAGTTGATAATGCCACCACAGGTTCATCATCTGAATGATACTGGTTGTCACACTCAGATGGGGCGCCGCCGTCTCCATTTTTCTCAAAGCTGTTGAGTGTTAATGTAGCCTTTGTATGTCCTGTCACTTGTGGTGAACATTTGTAAGTGCTATAAAGCTGGCCTTGTTTGCAGCAATCAGAGTAATTTTCTTGATTGCATTGTCCTGGTGGAGGCTTTTTGCCTCTTATCTTCCCGCTGGCTCTGCATGTTCCAGCTTCAACAGTGCTCAGTGTCACCAGAAATGCAACGCAAACAAGAAGAATAAAGCTAGCACAAACTTTCTTCTTCATCTTCAATTAATTTGTATCTTAACTCTTAAAATTGTTTGTAATTTGTTGATTTTGCTTTGAGAAACTTGAATTGGTGAAACAATATTTATAGGGATATGCTGACTAAAGCTGACAATTTTGAGGCCTGAAATAGAGATTAGAGACATAACAGAGGCAAAATAAGCTTTGATTATTATTTTAGCACCATATTACTAGCCTTAGTTTTGTATTTATTATGAGTACTTTCATTGGCTTATGTCTTCAGGTTGCCTTCCGTTTATATCTTTAGTAAACATCGGTTTGGACGTGTCGGGAGTTTCCAATTCCAATTCCATCTCGATTACGGATTCATAATAAAAAATTATTTCGAATTTCATATTATTTTTTTAATCGAAAAAAAATTAAAATCATCTCAAATTTTGATCGAGATTCAAGAATTTGTAATTAAAAATTTAGTATTCAAAAAAAAAACATCCGAATGATATAGGATTTCAAATTTCAATAGAATATGATACCGTTAATGGTTTTTTTTCTTTGGTTGCATTTAGATGATCGAGACAGCAAGACTACAATTTCTGCTACGTGTATATTTTACAGTATGCAAATTATAAAAATATAAACTCAGCCTCAAGATTATTTGTTTGACTGTTCTTTTATAGTATGCAACAATCTTGGGAAGCAGCGTTGAAGAATTGGTGGGTAGTAATTAGTACCCAGTAGGGATATTTATCTGTTCCGCTTAAGTCTGAATCGTGTGGTTTTGCGATGGGGTATTCAAAGTTTCAAAAAAAAAAAAAAAAAAGCAGGGATGATAGCGGGTGGGTTTTGGTACGGATTTGGACATATTAAATTCATCCGCACTCGTAAAATAAAAAATCAAATTCATTCATTATCTATTGCAGGTTTTATTTATCATTACTAAACCCACCCATTCATAAAAAATAAAATATAAACCCGTATTGAGACCTGACAAATTTTTAACGAGTTCCTAAATTTTAAACACTTACAAATAAAAAATACATTCGATCGAAATTAAAATTTTAAATCTAATAAAATTTATAGAATTCATATCATTAGGCTTAAAAAATTACATGTGAGAAATTAAAATTCCACATTAAAATAACACATTTAATGTATAATTTCATACCAATTACTTATACGATAAGTGTTTAAGAGAGAAGATCCAATACACTGATTTTTCTCAAAATCTTTTAATTCCTTTAAGAATCAGTTTCTAATATAAAATTCATTAATCCGAGTCTTTCTCCAAATATGTATGATTATTTCCTTTGCATGTTCTTTCTTTTTGTTATTATATTTATGATTATAAGTAGTGCAAATTAATGTATCAATGTCTCCTTGATATGCATATCAACATATGTTCTATAGATTTAAAATGATAAATTCCAAGACTAATAATGCATACATCTTGACACTAATACATTTTAATTTTAAGAATTTAATTTTATTATATGATAAATGTAAGACTAGTAACAATGACAAATGTCCAAGTCTCTTTCTTTTATATATATATATATTATTTCATTATAAAGAAGAATTGAATCTAAAATGTCATTATATATGTAACGACCCAATTGTTTAGCTCACTTCGAGACGTTTTGAATTTTTCTTTCCGGGTTAGTAAGTAATTACCGAAACCAATTAGGAATAATGAATACTTATTTTAAGCCAAACCCAAATTTCCATTGTTTTGATTTGGGCCCAACATCAAATAAAAGAAAGAAGAAAGGAATAAGCCCAATAATCATTTTAGAATAAGAAAAAGAGAGCCAAGGCCCAATTAATGGAAATTACTACACTTTTCTAGAATTTATTAAGTAATAAGATTAAACAAATAAAACAAAAAGGAAAAGAAAATGAAGCACTTTTCGATGTAAATGGAGAGGGAGAAAGAGAGGGAAATTTGCAATTTTCTTGTCACAAACTTAAGGTAAATCAAGATAATCCGTTTGAGCTAAGTTAAGAAAGAGGATAAATGAAGTTCTTGGTGCTTTGCTAAGGAAGAAAGAGATTGAACTAAGGTAAAGTGTTCTTGACCCAAATTTTAATAATTCAAATTTTGGTGATTAGATGATTGGAGTATATTGTTGGGTTGATGAGGACAGAGTTTGGATGATTGTTTGTGAAGGAGTTTATGTAGGTGTGATGTTTATGTCTTGTTTTCTTAAGTCGAGGAATATGAATGAATGATGAATTTTGGGTGAAAATGAGATGATTTGGAGTGTTATGTGATGGTGATTAATGATTTGAAGATGTTTTGTGTTAATAAAATGGAATTTGGGAACAAGTGTGGGAGAAACAGAATCTGCCCCTGGAAAACGATGACGCCTCGCGACGCGCAACTTGCGTCAAGACTCCGACGAGACAGAGAAGAACCAGAACTTAGCGTTAGCGCGTCGCGACGCGTATGAGGCTTACGTCGCGACGCGATGACTAAAAATCAGAATCTTCTTTATGAAATGTGACGCGTAACCAAATTTGGATGTTGTTTTACAATTCATTTGAGGAATAGAAAGGTTCTAATTGGGGTAATCTAATTAGGTTAAGGAAATTTTACGTGATTAGTAATCATATTTTATAATTGCTGATTCTAAATCTGTATGTTCTTTATAGATACTTGTCAGGAGCAGCACTCGCCCCCAGCGACGTGAATGGAACTTAGCTGGACTTCAAATCTGTGAGTGGAGATTTATATTTCTTTTTGCATGCTGATTTTATAATTACTTGTTTAAGATTAAAATCTATTTTAAGACTTATTTTTAAAAGCTTTAGGGCGTTAGCCTTGTTTAATCTTCAGTTATATGTTAAATGAGATTTGATTTAAAAGTTTTAAAAGTATATCAACAGTATTTTTATATTTTTCGAGGCATGGGGAAAAACCCACCTCAGCTCTTACTTATAGAATTGACGGACAGAGACCGTATACACACGTAGATCAGGGCTAGGGGGACGTCGATACGTAACGCCCCAAGACCCTAGTTTCAGAACTTAGAGGGTAGCATAGATCCGCACCCCCAGTTCTAGTTTGTGGCTTGGGAGACGGCGATACGTAACGCCTCAAGACCATTAGCTTCAGGGACATGAGTGGCATGCTTTGGGAGAAGGCGATACGTAACGCCCCAAAGTCATGGATTTGGACTTCTGGCTCCAGTTAGGCGTATGGGGGGATGGAGATACGCAACACCCCCATGCTTCCAGTTTTTCTACAACATCATAGTTATTTTTCTCAGAAAGCCTTCAGAAAAATATTTTCCAGTTAAAAGAAAAGTATGAGCTTCGAGAAAGTTTTCAGAAAAGCTTTAATTATAAGTGGTTTCATATGATGTTCTGATTTGTTTTCTTATTTTTTTTGTAGCTCCACTCACTGAGATCCTCTAAACTCACCCCACCACTTCCTAGTTCTTTTGCAGGATACTTCTTTTGGTGAGCCATGTGCCATTTTGGAGACCCAGTTCGAGGACAAGTGTTACACTGCAGTCACTAGTCGTCAGGTCCATCATTCTAGAGCCATATTCATTTAGAATGCAGTCTTCTGTGGAGTCATTTTGTTGTATTATTGACATGAGAGTGATGTTGTTGACACATTGTATTTACTTTAGTCCATGTATATATGCATGAGTTTCCATTTATGATCTTGCATTCAAATTGATTCAAGCATACAAGTTTGCATGTGTGATTTAATGGATATTGCATAGCATAGAGATAAAAGTAAATGTCTTAATTCATGAGCTAGAGGCTTAGGCGACAATGGGATCTGTTGTCTGTCGGTAATATTCCTGTATTGTGGATGTTACAAAGATGGTATCAGAGCATGGTCTAGGGAGTCAGTGACTGCAGTAAGGGAGTAGCAGTGGCTTGTATATGTGGTATACCCAGGGTAGTACTACATATGAGTGGTTGTTTACTCTAGTAATTTTGTCTAGAGTTATGTCTTATTTTAAATTACTTAAAATTCCCTCACATGTAATTGACCATTTCTTTTCTTTCTTAATTCCTTAGATATTCATGCCACCCAAGGGAATAACGAGAGTAATGGGTAGACCCAGGCGTGGTAGGGCACCTCAAGGCATTAATCTGGATCAGAGATCAGTAGTACCTCCCCCTGAGCCAGATAGGGGCAGAGAGTGGAGTTTGTGTTGGAGTTCTACAGTCCCGAGGATCGAATAATAAGCATAAAACAAACATGTGAATACATCGAGGAAGTTGTGGAATACTTACATCGAGCGGTTGAGCGATGCGGTGGACAACAAAAATCGATTTTCTGCCCTCTACAAGTTCATGGCAGTTCACTGTCATGGCTCCTCTATTTTCGGCTTTGGATCATCTTCCAAGCTCCAAGCTTTCGTGGTGTGATTCCATGCTCGCGGGTGGGTTTCCCTATCACCTTCGTATGTCTCTTTGAGTGCTAGCTCTTGATGATTTTGCCACAAAATCACCTTGTGTCTCCTTCACTTGGTCTCAGCAGTGGGCTGCCAAACCAGAAGAAAAACAGCCCATATTTGGGCGTGAGAGAGGCAAGAAGAAAGAGAAAAAGAGTTGTGTGGTTGGTAGCTAATTTGTGTATCTAATACACTTTTTATTTTCCAAAAACCATTTACCATTTTTCTTTTTCCAAAAAAGTCAAACCATAAATGCCAACCACTTACATCAACTTCCATCAATCAATGAATAGTGACTGGTGTCAATCACTCAAAGTGAAAGACATCTATCACTTGATTGACGGATGATGTGACGCTAGATGTGACTAGTGAATTGACGTTTGAAGTGATTTGCGTGCCGCACTCGAATTCGAAATGCGAAGGCGCTCGCAAACAATCCCGGGCTCGGGTTCGTTAATTCCAAATTAACGAATTTTCTGTTGCGACGTAATTAAATGAATACGCCTAGCGAAATCACTATTCACATCACTAACGAATTAATTCTAAATTAACTCGTTCACTTGAATTAAAATCTAATTTTAATTCTGCGTCGAAATCTCATTTCGTTTAATATATTGAATATATTAATTTATCGATTAATTCCAATTAATCGTTATCTCTCTTAAAAGATATTTTATCCCAGATAAAATATCTCCGTAATTAATCCCAGATTAATTTTCTCTCTCATCTAATTAATCTCAGATTAATTAAAGTGCGAGTCATACGTCATCGGTGAATCTTTGGGAAGCGACCCATGAGATCCTCGGATATGTTGGCAATAAATACGGTCTTCGGACTATCTGAACACGTAAGTACCTAGTACTACGTTTTTATCGATTTACAAGACAAGGTTGGCTTCTAGCAAAGCGTCATGCCTACCCAATTCTCCAGAAATATGCTTACAGGAATAAGCGATCTATATCAGGCGTAGTATACGTAGTATTGTGTATTTCGATCCAGTATCGGATGTTCACGTGCTAGGCCTGAGGCTGGAATTGTGTCTGCCTTGTACGAAGCACATATCGAATCTCTGGTAACTAGTCTCTATAATCGGATATACATGACCTAGTCATAATATCCCGATAGCTGCAGCATATAAGAGAACCGGTCATGTATCCTATGTGACCATCATCTCCAGTATGAGTGAAGTGATACTTCCGTCTTGACATCACACCCAACACACTACGATTCTCAATATACCCAGCAGAGGCGTACACAGAACCTGTTAAAACCCCGGACGACCAAAATAAAGTATATTGATTGTCGCAAGTATTAGCGGTGCAAGTCTCAGGTTAAGACCAAATACATCTACCCTGATTTCGGACTTCCATAGACACGTAGTCATACTACCAATGGAATTCTGAGGGGGTCTATCTAGAGCGAAGCTGTTTCCCGTACCATCGGTAAAACACAACCTCCTATTACACTTGCATGAGCATCCTATACTCAAATATATGAGAACTATGTCGTTGTGCCCTCACAACGCGCACAAGTGTAATACTAGTCTTTTACGCATTATCGATGTCCAATCGCGATAATACTCTGACTAGGGATATTTGATGATTTATCATTCGTGGATTGATACTGTCTCATATCACCTCAATGCAGGAACAAATCATAGGGACCTCCTATCATTTATACATCTTGGTGATCTAATCACAAATGATAAGAGAGCAATCTCCTTTGTCACATAGTTAATTTGTACAAAAACACCATTATCTGTACAAATAGAGACGCTATGGGTCATAATTGTCCAACAATCTCTCACTTGGCCTATAGCCAGTCACTCGAGTGTCTTACACCCGAACTATTTACGGTCTGCTCAAATTGCTGAGAAGGTTTTCGTCAGCGGATTTGCATGATTATCATCTGATGCGATTTATACGATCATTACATCGCCACGATGTATGATCCAAACGAATCAGATGATAGTCGAAGTATGTATCTGGATCATTGATGAGACCATTAATTCTTTAGCCTACGCTGTAGCCTAGCTCAGCTACTAACAGAACTATATCTAATCTCATTAGATTTATTATCGACCCAAATGGCTTCTATTGCTGCCTCAGCTGCAGCAATAACCCGCATTTGTTGTTTATTCGGTAACAGTATCTTGCTTGGAAGATTTCCAGCTCACTGTTCCGTTATTCAAATTTTATAGTACCGTTTTATGACTTGTAGTCGTTTAATCGGTTTAGGAAACTTGTAACAGTGATCTCAGTCACTTCAAGTTTTCTTTCTCCATAGTATTAAGACAGCATCCTTAGATTTCTAAGATACTAATGGATGTTCTTAATTTTAATCCAGTGACTATCACTTGGATTGGTCTGATTGTGAATCCATATACTCAAAGCGTATGAGACACCAGGTCACGTACATTTTTCAATGTACGAGTTCTCGGAGAGTGTTCATGAAAGCCAAGCTTTCACCGATTGTTTTATGGGAATATCATTTCCAATAAATGATGTATTATCATTATTTATAGGACAACCACTGTCAGTCCGCTCCCACTAACCCTCTTATATACACAAGAATCATTTTCGTTTTGAATTAAATCATAAACCATTATGATTACATCAAAACAATAATTCCAAGAACGTAACGCCTGCTTCAATCCAAACATGGATCGAATAACCTGCAAACCTTGTTTGCTTGTTATGGTATGACAAAACCGACAGGATGTTGTAAACATCCTCCTAAAGGTTTCCGTTTAAGGAAATCGATTTTCTCGTTCAGCTATCATATTTCATAAATGAAACATGCAGCATTAGCAAGCATTATCTAAATGGATTTACCATGGCAACAGGTAAAAGGTTGAATCGTAATCAACACAATGTTAATAACGATATATTTCCGCTATAAGCCTAGCTTTACACGTTGGTTTTTCGCCATCCATGTATGTATTCCTTGAAGACTAATATAGTACCAATAGGCACAATTGTAGGGAACGCCTTCCCCCGCGCAGCGGAAGCGATTAGACTCACGAACCGAACTTGAAAATTTTTTCTGCTATTTCCTTTGCTTGGCCGAACCACACCAGTGGATTCACTGATGTTTTGGAAAAAATCTCAGCTCCGGAATAACCCCGAAACAGTCCCCGAATAGCCCTTGAACTGCAGTGAAATAACGGACTGTTTTGGACATGTTATGGGCGCGAACTGCACCCAGTTTCAGGTCTGATTTGCGCCACTCACTGCTCAATTTCAGATCTAATTTTTCTCCAAAAATCAATCCTAACACAGCCCTAAAATTATCCTAAAGTGTTTCCCAAAATCCCGAATGAAAACCAAACAAAACGGAGCTCCATGAGAACTTGTATTTGTGCAAATTGCAGGGATTCCAGGGGCTGGTTCTCGTGACTTATGTTAAGTATTTGGGGATATTTTTCAATGTCACGAGGTCTTTCGAACTATGTCTCGACACTAACGGAGGGTAGTGTGGGCTACACTCACAAATTAATCCATAAACGGTTTAGAGAATAATCACATACACCAAAAGAATTCTCAACTCTTGAGAGCTTGGAGAAGGAGATGGAGGCTAGGGTTTTTGATTTCTTGGATCTGAAAAATTAAATCATAATTTTTCTTTTATACTTATGGTTAATTCGTTTCATAAAACAAATCAACCACTAGTCTCCCAATATAGTCAAATTTCGGCCAAGGGTGGGGTAGGATTCCTTGTTTGATTTTGCTTCCAAAATAAACAAATCATACTCCCTTTAGGACTCCAAATTTTCGGCCAAGGGGGATTTAATTTGGATTTGATTTTGTTTCCAAAACAAACAAATCATATCCCTAATATGACTCAAAAAATTCGGCCAAGGTATGGGACAATTAGGATTTGATTTTGTTTCCAAAACAAACAAATCATATTCCTTATCCAATAAGGAATCCTACCTTGGTAATAATCCTTAGCCTTTTTAAATTATATCATATATAATTTAATATTCTAATTTAATAATTATCATATATAATTATTAATACTTTATATTAACTTTTAATATAAAGTCTCATGTTGATATAATAATTATTAATCATATTAATAATATTTATTCCTTTTGTGAGTATATAATTGGACCATCCAATTATATTAGCTCCGCTATAGTAAATCGAGCTAGCACGGGGACCAAGTGGACCTACGGTTCTGAGCTCCAATAATCTCGAAATATTAATTAAGCTCTTAATTAAATATTACGAATTATTAACTCCGGGTTATTCCACTAAAAACCCGAAGTTGCACTCTCGTCACCGTAGATGAAATATAAAGCCGAACAAAATCGGTGTCCACCGATATAGTCATTGCATACGAATTGATCCTTCACGAATATCTCGTAATTAGAGCCGGGTCATAATGTCCGTTATACCCCTCTAATTATTTTATCTTAAGTACCATTGATTCTCTAATGAACGATTCAATAATAACTGTTATGAATATTAATCTTTCTATTCGCAATAGAAAGACTTGAGCGCTCTAATCGTTCAAGTACCGAATCAACCCTTAAGAGAGATATTCATCTACTTCTCGCAAGAATGAGTGAATTTCATGTCTATGTAAAATGTTCCCAGCTACATAACAGACTATGCCCCCAAAGTACGTAGTTATTGGTTGGGATTGCTACACCAACCTCACCTTTTGTAAATCAAATGACATATCCCGCCATGCAGGAGTTCGTAGTACACTCAGGATTAAGATCAACCCATATATGACCATCAAGTGGATTGAAATGACTTTCTTTGTTTAACGGATATTATAAGAATGTCATTTCTATCTGGGTCCAGTCCTATATGATCACATCATATAAGGTGCCTCTATTCTCATGTCTCTACATGGACGATCCGGATTAAGATCGCCATCCAAATATAGAATGGACCGGAGCTATAGATAAACCACAAACAAAGTACCGGTTTGTTTGCTCTCTATGGACTATTTAAGATTACTAACTTCAGACTTGAATCCTCTGGTGCATGACACTCATGCACCAAGTCTTGAAGGTACATAAGTAATCTATGGTATTTATGAAGATATATAATATGCGAAAATCAAAACAAACAATTTGATAAATGAATAATGCATCATTTTATTTCTATGCAAAAGAAACCGTTTACATCTCATGTAGCTCTAGGGCATACATCCCAACAACAATGCCTTGTGGTACATCAACTAGTGTCTAAACATAGTTGGTATACATGGAATCCATTTCGGACTCATGGCACTTTGCCATAACAGGGAGCCAATACCTTGTATCACTTCCTCATACGTAGTCAGTTGGTATTCCTCAATAAGATTGACATCTTTACGAGGTGAGATCAGAAACCCATACCCCAGGTTGTTTTCTGAATCTCTCCGACTTACGCGGTTCTTGTGTATTCGAAGATTATTAGTATAGTTTCATCCTTGATGAATCTATTTGTGTTATATTAAGGAATCGGTGCCTTGAACAGTATCACTCTGATTTCCATCGAGTTTTATTATCCTCCCACTTACCACTGCATATAGGTATTCCTCTTAGGAAAACCGCATGGCGAGCAACAATTAAATTGTTCTCAGGTGAGTTGTATAAGTACTATACTTTGGTATCCCTAGGATAATCTACAATTGGCACTTATCCAATTTGGGTTTTAGTTTGGTATCATCCAAACATATGTCTAGCATACCCAAATATTCAGGAATGAGAAAACCTGGTTTCTTTCATGTTCATATCTAATATGATATCTGTCAAACAGATTTTTATGGAACCTTATTCAAAATAAGTTCTACACTGTTAAATGCGTATCCGTTGAAGGAAATGGTGGCTCAGAGCGACTCATGATTAACCTTATCATGTCTAACAAAATGTGGTTACTCTGTTCGGACACACCGTCAATTTGACGTGTTCTGGGAGGTGTCCTCTTTGAAAGAATACTATACTCTTTCAAGTATATTAGAAACTTATTGCTTAAGTATTTTCCATTACGGTCTTACCGTGACACTTTAATACTTTAGCCAATCTGTTTGTCTATTTCGTGTCGAAACTGTAAAAGTTTCTGATTTGTGTTTCAAAAGAAACACATAACTATAACGCGATGCCACATCCGTAAAGGTCACGAAATATTCATATCCACCTCTAGCCTAGCTAGATATGGGCCCATTTACTTCACTATGAACTAGGGCTAACAGATCGGTGACATTTTCAATTTTACTAAGTAAATAGTATTTTAGGCACATTGCCCAATAAACTAGATTCGTTGACTTTATTTGAATGGAATCAAATCAGTCCTAGTACCCACTCTTCAAAAGTGTGGATATACGAGTCTTGTTTAATTGTGTCCTAGACAACAATGCCACAATATGTTTCATCTGATCAAATCAGTTTGAGCTATTTGTTTGTCATGTTATATGTTTGAGATTTATTTATATTCAAAATATAAATTCTGTCATTCACTTCTAATGTGTTTATCTCAATATCATCTTTATATAATAAAACACTTTAGTGTTCTAGAATATAAAGGTAAATCCGCAACGGATTAAACACTGATATAAAGATAATGTTTCTAGTCAAACTAGTTACATTATAACAGTTTTCAAATTTAGGTACACTTCCGAGGGTAGTTCCTAAACTTAGGTATCTACGATTAAAACAGTGACTTTCGTCCTGTTTTCAATTCGCAGATTAATCTCAATTGAAGTCAGTATCCTGCTCATATCAGATTCTGTACATCCATACATATTTATGTATCACACTAAGTATTTAAAATCCAATTTTAATACTAGTAGTGAACATATTTATGACAAACATATTTGAAGTCAGAGCCTTGCACGTCTTCAATTCCTTCATGTCTGCCTTGTCCAAACGGCAGTCACGCTTCCGCGATCCTGTTTGCCACAATTTAGGCAGACATTTTGGGATATGTCATTTATCTTTCTAGAAGATGTAATAATTTTGCCTTTGCCCTTTTCCACATTCCAGAAGCGTTCGGCCTAGCCTTGGCCTTCTAGAATATCGAAGTAAGATGCGCATTGCGCGTCTTGCCTTATTGCAAAGTTTGGCTTTGTCTCATTGAGAATATCCATTAACTCTCCAAGCGTTAATTATTGCAATTTTAGTACTTCTAAGATCTAAAGATAGATCTTCGAAGATCCTTCAATTTCAGTATCATATTTTAAGGATCTAACCCTTAGTTCTGACAAAGAAATTAAGGAGTCTAATTTGACAAGCTTAATGGATTAAGCACTTAAGTTATCATTACACAAATCTTCCAAAGATTATGCTCTACTATTTGCTTAACTCCGGGCTTAGGCCTAATATGTTATTTTATCAAATAAAGTAACTTATTAGTTTCCAGGACCATCCTGAAATTTGTTCCCAATTTTGAAAATTAAACCATTTAAATACATTTTCCCCAGGATTATGTTTTAAATGTCAACCTTTCAATTTTATCTTGATTCTAATAGTCCAACTATTTAATCAACGATTATATGTACTATTTGTTATAATGATTATTATAGTCCAACTATATTAATCAACTATATTTTTAATTTGTTTAAATACAGTCCAATTGTTTTATAAAACAACGATTTAAATATTAGTCCAACTAACATTTAATTTATTTGACGAATGATATTTGATTGAGCGCGTATGGTAAGTAATTAAACGAATATTGCAAATTTAATTCTTGCCTCCCACTATTTTTCGGCGAGCCTCTAACCCTTTGTCGAGCACTCGGGAAACCGTGTTTCCTAGCGGGCTAGGATCCCGTTAAATATCACACAATCTTGACTTTGGCCAACAAATTGTATGATAATTAACTAGGTAGATCTCTAAGACAATGGGATCTCATCCAATTCCTAGATCCAGTAGGGGGACATCTGAGTCCGAAACATATATACAATATATATGCCAATATATCCAATATGTTGCCTAATATTTTTCCTCTGAATCAACTAAGTCTTGGCTTTGGCACAAAAAACTTAGTGATCCCAGTTAAGCGTGACCCATTGACCATGGAAAGCTTCGTAATTAACGTCGATGGACAAGAAGTGATCTTGACTTTGGCCAACAAATCACAACTTGGATAAGATACTGATATGGAACAAAGTTCTCCTGATTCAAACACATCCTCGACGGACAAAGGCCTTGATTTTGGCCAAAAAACCAATGCCAGTCTTAGATCTTGAGTAAGAATCACTCAATGGAAGGAAACACGTTTAATATTTTGTGAGGGTTTTTCGCGTGCAAATTGGCAACCAATTTATAATCTTTGTTAAGGTCTCATCATCACACACCCTTAAACATGCATTCTAAACACATAATAAAGCGCGTATAAATAAATAATAATGATATGCGGACGGATATTTTACACATTGATCCTAGATCAAATCTCTCACATTTCTCTCTCCCGCTAGCACATGTATTGCTTCTACCCGTTACACTACACTTCTAAAGAAACCTCATTTACATTGAGGGGAATAGGTGAGAAAAGAAATACAATGAGAAATGAGGTAATAGGCTGGACACGCAGGTCCAATTAATAAATTCCAAATTTATTACAACAATTTCTAAAATTGCCCTACCCATCTAATATCTATCTGATATACATTATTCATGAATCGCAACCATGTATTCACACAAGCATGTTATCAATCAATCTAATCAAATTAATTAATCTGATAATTAATGACCATCCAATGTTCAAACAACGATTTGATTTTACTCGAGTCAAACTCATTTTGTGAATAAGTACTCAAAGTACGAATTCTCGAATTAAATTAAACTACAAAATTAAATCCAATTCAATTTGTATTTAATACTAATTCGCTATTTAATTCCAAATTAAATATTACACTTTATTAATAAATATTTTACGACTTAAATTCCAAATTTAATCGTTATGGGTCTCAAAGCCCGATTAACGTCCAACGTTAATTTAATTAAAGTCCAATGTGCTTTTAATTAACTTCTTTAAGCCGTGAACTTTTGGTCAACTCGGGTCAAACTCAATAACCAAAGCCCAATCAATGAGTAACCCCATAAGCCCAGAAATCAATTTAGGCCCATTAGGCCCAATTAAATTATTATGGTCCATTAGTCTCATTTGGGCTTTATGGAAGCGGTTTTGGGCCAAATTGGATCCAACCAAGCCCAATAAGCCCATTTACAACAATACAAGCCCAAATCCAATTTAAGCCCAAATTAATTAAATCATAAAAATTCAATTTCATAATCTAATTAATTATAAAGTGTATTGCATAATTAATTACATAAATCAATATTTTCAAAATACCAAATTAGCCTAATTAATCATGCTTATCAACATTAAATCATGTCCAACACAATTTAATAAAAATCAAACCCAATTACATGCTATAAGCTCTCGACATTTTGGGTAATTTGTGTCCGATTCGGTTTCAATCCAATTAAATCCACAATCGACATTAAATCAACATTTCACAATCGTTTCAAGTCATCCGATGATCAACGAAACAAAAAATACCAAGAATTAGGGCATAGTGAGTATTCGGCCAAGCCATCACAATTTGGGGAAAATTGTTCTAAACAACATTTCATCAAATTGATCCAATAAATCCTCAATTAAAACACATTTAAGCATACTCAATCATCCAATTTCATAAAATCATGTTCAAATACATTTTACCCAAATTTAAGCCTTAAATCAAATTTCATGATTTTACTCCGCTCTGATACCATTGTTGGAGTTCTACGGTCCCGAGGATCGAATAATAAGCATAAAACAAACATGTGAATACATCGAGGAAGTTGCGGAATACTTACATCGAGCGGTTGAGCGATGCGGTGGACAATAAAAATCGATTTTCTACCCTCTACAAGTTCCAGGCAGTTCACTGTCATGGCTCCTCCATTTTCGGCTTTGGATCATCTTCCAAGCTCCAAGCTTTCGTGGTGTGATTCCATGCTCGCGGGTGGGTTTCCCTATCACCTTCGTATGTCTCTTTGAGTGCTAGCTCTTGATGATTTTGCCACAAAATCACCTTGTTTCTCCTTCACTTGGTCTCGGCAGTGGGCTGCCAAACCAGAAGAAAAATAGCCCTTATTTGGGCGTGAGAGAGGCAAGAAGAAAGAGAAAGAGAGTTGTGTGGTTGGTAGCTAATTTGTGTATCTAATACACTTTTTATTTTCCAAAAACCATTTACCATTTTTCTTTTTCCAAAAAAGTCAAACCATAAATGCCAACCACTTACATCAACTTCCATCAATCAATGAATAGTGACTGATGTCAATCACTCAAAATGAAATACATCTATCACTTGATTGACGGATGATGTGACACTAGATGTGACTAGCGATTTGACGCTTGATGTGATTTGCGTGCCGCACTCGAATTCGAAATGCGAATGCGCTCGCAAACAATCCCGGGCTCGGGTTCACTAATTTCAAATTAACGAATTTTCCTTTGCGACGTAATTAAATGATTACGCCTAGCGAAATCACGTCACTAACGAATTAATTCTAAATTAACTCGTTCGCCCGAATTAAAATCTAATTTTAATTCTGCGTCGAAATCTAATTTCGTTTAATATATCGAATATATTAATTTATCGATTAATTCCAAATTAATTGTTATCTCTCTTTAAATGATATTTTATCCCAGATAAAATATCTCTGTAATTAATCCCATATTAATTTTCTCTCTCATCTAATTAATCCCATATTAATTAAAGTGCGAGTCATACGTCATCGGTGAATCTTCGGGAAGTGACCCATGAGATCCCCGGATATATTGGCAGTAAATACGGTCGTCGGACTATCCGAACACGTAAGTACCTAGTACTACGTTTGTACCGATTTACAAGACAAGGTTGGCTTCTAGCAAAGCGCCATGCCTACCCAATTCTCCAGAAATATGCTTACAGGAATAAATGATCTATATCAGGCGTAGTATACGTAGTATTGTGTATGTCGATCCAGTATCAGATGTTCACGTGCTAGGTCTGTGGCTGGAATTGTGTCTGCCATGTACGAAGCACATATCGGATCTCTGGTAACTAGTCTCTATAATCGGATATACATGACCTAGTCATAATATCCCGATAGTTGCAGCATATAAGAGAACCAGTCTCGTATCCTACGTGACCATCATCTCCAGTATGACTGAAGTGATACTTCCATCTTGACATCACACCCAACACATTACGATTCTCAATATACCCAACAAAGGCATACACAGAACCTGTTAAAGCCCTGGACTATCAAAACCAAAGTATATTGATTGTCGCAAGTATTATCGGTGCAAGTCTCAGGTTAAGACCAAATATACCTACCCTGATTTCGGACTTCCATAGACACATAGTCATACTACCAATGGAATTCTGAGGGGGTCTATCCAGAGTGAAGCTGTTTCCCGTACCATCGGTAAAACACAACCTCCTATTACACTTGCATGAGCATCTTATACTCAAATATATGAGAACTATGTCATTGTGCCCTCACAACGCGCACAAGTGTAATACTAGTCTTTTACGCATTATCGATGTCCAATCTCGATAATACTCTGACTAGGGATATTTGATGATTTATCCTTCGTGGACTGATACTGTCTCATATCATCTCAATCTAGGAACAAATAATAAGGACCTCCTATCATTTATACATCTTGGTGATCTAATCACAAATGATAAGAGAGCAATCTTCTTTGTCACATAGTTAATTTGTACAACAACACCATGATCTTTACAAATAGTGACGCTATGGGTCATAATTGTCCAACAGTTTGTTCATGAGAGTGTTGTGGGGGAAGGTAAAGCAGCACCAGTGGATCAGCCTAATGACCCAGTAGTTGCGGGTTTACAGCAGATACATCAATCAGTAGCAGCTTTAGCCCAGTTGATTACCTGTCAGCCGCAGCCACCAGACCTAGAGCCGAGAGCTGCAGAACCCACCGTTCATGTTCCACCACCACCAATGGGTGTACCCATGGCTCACCAAACAGTACCTCATCCAAATATACCAGACCTTACTACATACTGAGTCGGACCTTCTATTATGCCTCATGAGCCACCCACAGTGATGGTTCAGGTCATATAGTGGTAAGAGCTACTTGTATCAGCGTAGAGTATCCGGGATGCCAAAGCCCGTGAGCTTGAGCCGTTAATACAGGGCGAGCAGATGACAGTTTCAGAATATGATATACGGTTCACACAGTTATTTCACTATGCTTCACATCTGATTAGTACTGAGGAAATGAAGGTGAAGAGGTTTGTAAACGAGCTTCGGGACTACTTATTTCGCTCCATTCATTTTATAGAGACCACTACCTACACCCAAGTTCTAAATGCTGCTTTGCGGTTTGAAGCCCGGGTTAAAGAATGACAAGCATAGAGGGAGTCTCGAAAGAGACCTAAATCAGAGGAGAATGTGAGGCCTCAGCAGAGTGGGCCTAGTAGACTGCAGCAGATGTCAGCTCCGCCTACAGCACGTAGAGACGTAGGTTCATTTCAAGGGGGTCAGGACCGTAGGCCGGTTCAGAGTGTTACTTCTCGTGCAGTTTCCTCCCCCTTGATAGCCCAGCCTGGGCGAACCCTACCGCAGTGCCCTGTTTATGGACGAGATCATACAGGGACTTATAGATCTAGGAGCATGGGTTGTTATCGATGAGGACAGATGAGTCATTTGAAAAAAGACTACCCGGTACCAGCAGAGCAGTTGACATCTTTTAGTGCCGCCCCATCTATGCCCCAGCCACAACCTAATAGAAATGTATGAGGTGAAGAGCAGAGGCCAGTGAGTAGAGGAAAGACAGCTGGTGGAAGGGGCCAATCAGTTGGTGATCGGGGACATGCTTCTTCCAGCAGAGTTCAGGGTATGGTGTATACTCTTACCCCCCATGATGCATAGACATCCAATGCGGTGGTCACAAGTACACTGTTGATTGATTCTGTGTAAGCAAGAGTATTATTTGATTCAGGAGCTACACATTCCTTTGTGGCACCGTGTTTTATCACTCAGATGGGTAGGAACATTGAGCCTTTAGACTCCCCTATCATTATAGCTAAACCAGTAGGAGACCCCATAGTAGTTACACAATGTGTGAGACAGTGTTCCATAGACATCGATGGATACCTTTCCTATGTCGATTTGGTATTGTTGGGCATTTTGAGCTTCGATGTTATTTTGGGGATGGATTGGCTAGCTAAGAACCATATAATACTTGATTGTATGGAGAAGACAGTTACACTACATGTTCCCGGTAGACCGGTAAAATTTTATCAAGGAGATAGGACGGTGGTGCCTCACAATTTTATATCAGTTATTCATGCATTTAAATTACTTCAAAAGAAGAATATGGGTTATTTAGCTTATGTGATAGATTGCAGAGCGGGGAATAAAGACCTTGAACAGATCCCGGTGGTGAAGAAGTATCCTGACGTATTTCCAAATGAGTTTCCAGGATTACCACGAGATAGAGAGATTGAGTTTTGAATAGATGTTATGCCCGAGACACAACCTATATCGATTCCTCCATACAGGATGGCTCCTGCAGAACTCAGAGAGTTAAAGGCGCAGTTGCAAGACTTATTGGACAAAGGTTTTATTTGCCCCAGTGTGTCTCCGTGGGGTGCTCCGGTGTTGTTTGTGAGAAAGAATGATGGGACGCTGAGATTGTGTATAGATTATCTGCAGTTGAATAATCTGATGATCAAGAATAAATATCCATTGCTAATGATTGATGATCTATTTGATCAGTTGCAGGGGAGCAGTGTTTCTAAAATATTGACATGCGCTCGGGATATCATCAGTTGAAAATTAGAGAGAGTGATGTTCCAAAGACAACTTTTCGAACCAGATATGGGTATTACGAGTTTTTAGTAATGTCATTTGGTCTGACTAATGCCCCTGCAGCGTTTATGGATTTGATGAATAGGGTGTTCATACCTTTTCTAGACCGGTTCATGAAAGTCTTTATTGATGATATTATGGTGTATTCGCGTAGTGAGTAGGAGCATGCGGAACATTTGCATCAGGTGCTGCAGACACTGAGAGAAAATAAGTTATACGCGAAGTTCTCGAAGTGTGAGTTCTGGTTAAATAGTGTGATATTTTTGGGGCACGTGGTGTCCAAAGAAGGGATTGAAGTAGATTCTCAGAAGATTGAAGTTATTCAGAATTGGCATCGACCAAAGAGCGTAACAGAGATTCATAGCTTCTTGGGATTAGCAGGGCATTATAGAAGGTTTGTGGAGAATTTCTCCACATTAGTTGCTCCATTAACACGGCTAATTCAGAAGAATGTGAAGTTTGAGTGGTCTGATGCATATGAGGAGATTTTTCAGGAACTCAAGCATCGATCGACTACTGCTCCTATTCTTGTATTGCCAGCAGGATCAGGAGGATTTACAGTATATTGTGACGCTTCCAAAGTGGGTTTGGGTTGTGTATTGATGTAGAGAGGGAAAGTAATTGCTTATGCCTCCAGACAATTGAAGCCTTATGAGCAAAATTACCCCACTCATGACTTGGAAATGGATACAATAATTTTTGCTTTGAAGATATGGCGGCATTATTTGTACGGTGAAAAGTTTGAAGTTTTCACTGATCACAAAAGCCTTAAGTATATCCAGAGCCAAAAGAAGATTAATTTGAGGCAGAGAAGATGGCTAGAGTTGTTAAAAGACTATGATTTCTCCATTCAGTATCATCTGGGTAAAGTTAATGTTGTTGCGAATGCCTTGAGCAGGAAGTCTATGGGGAGTTCGGCTCATTTACCGGTTGAGAGTTGGCGCCCAGCCAAACAGATAAAGAGTTGTATGCTGGATGGAGTGAGCTTTCAGGTGATGACACAATAAGGGTTGTTGGCCCAGATTCAAGTTAAATCCACTATTGTTGATAAAATTAAAGTTGCACAAGAAGCATATTCTGAGGTGCAACGGATTAGATGCCGATTAAAGCAAGGTGCTGAGGATGAGTATTATTTAGATAGTGAAGACCTTATAAGGAAGCATAATAGAATTCGTGTGCCTCCAGTTCCAGAGTTGAAACGCTCGATATTAGAGAAGGCTCATATTTCATCTTACATCATGCATCCTGGCATTACCAATATGTATCACGACCTTAAAGATCTGTATTGGTGGGATGGCATGAAAAAAGATGTAGCTGAATTTGTCACCAGATGTCTCACTTGCCAGCAGGTTAAAGCTGAACATCAGAGACCAGCAGGAAAGTTACAGAGTTTAGAGATTACAGAGTGGAAGTGGGAGAAAATCACCATGGATTTTATCGTTGGGCTCCCACGTACCCCTAGGGGTTTTGATTCTATATGGGTGATCGTAGATAGATTGACTAAATCTGTACATTTCCTTCCGGTGAAGACTGGCTTTACAGCAGCCCAGTATGCCAAATTGTACCTAGATGAGATAGTATCATTGCATGGAGTTCCTATCTCAATTGTCTCCGATCGAGGCTCTCAATTTACCTCTAAGTTTTGACAGTCATTCCAGGAGGATTTGGGTTCACAGTTACGCTTTAGCACAACTTTTCACCCTCAGACGGATGGTCAATCGGAGCGCACCATACAGAATTAGAAGACATGTTTCGGGCTTGTGTGCTTGATTTTTAGGGCAGTTGGGATCAGTACTTACCACTCATAGAGTTCACCTATAATAATAGTTATCAAGAAAGTATTCGGATGGCACCGTTTGAGGCATTGTATGGGCGGAAGTGCAGATCACCAGTAGGATGGTTTGAAGTCGGGGAGCAGAAACTGCTAGGACCAGATTTAGTACAAGATGTCGTGGAAAAAGTAAAGTTGATTGGAGAAAGGTTGAATAAAGCTCAGAGTCGTCAGAAGAGTTATGCAGACCATCGGAGGAAGGATCTGGAGTTTCAATTGGGGGATTTTGTGTTTTTAAAAGTATCTCATTTCAAAGGAGTCATGATATTCGGTAAGAATGGTAAACTTAGCCCTAGATTTGTAGGGCCTTTCCAAATACTTCGAAGAGTTGGAGAAAGGGCGTATGAACTGGCGCTTCCACCCAGTATGGATAGGATACATCCAGTTTTTCATGTATCTATGTTATGGAAGTACTTACGAGATGAATCCCATATGTTGGAGCCTCAGACGGCTGACATCCATCAAGATCTGTCTTATTCAGAGCAACCGATAGCTATTGTGGGTAGAGAGGTAAGAAAGCTACGATCTCGATGGGTTCCTTCAGTCAAGGTGATTTGGTAGCATCATAAAGAACAAGAGGCTACATGGGAACAATAAGAAGTTGTACGAGAGCAATATCCCTAACTCTTCACAGATGAAGTTATGTTTGATATCCTTTAAACATTTTGATTCGAGGACGAATCATTATAAGGGAGGAATTTGTAACGACCTCAATTGTTTAGCTCGCTTCGAGACGCTTTGAATTTTTCTTTCCTGGGTTAGTAAGTAATTACCGAAACCAATTAGGAATAATGAATACTTATTTTAAGCCAAACCCAAATTTCCATTATTTTGATTTGGGCCCAACATCAAATAAAAGAAAGAAGAAATGAATAAGCCCAATAATCATTTTAAAATAAGAAAAAGAGAGCCAAGGCCCCATTAATGGAAATTACTACACTTTTCTAGAATTTATTAAGTAATAAGATTAAACAAATAAAACAAAAAGGAAAAATAAAATGAAGCACTTTTCATTTCTTTTTCTTGTTCTGGACGTGAATGGAGAGGGAGAAAGAGAGGGAAATTTGCAATTTTCTTGTCACAAACTTAAGGTAAATTAAGATAATCCATTTGAGCTAAGTCAAGAAAGAGTATAAAGGAAGTTCTTGGTGCTTTTCTAAGGAAGAAAGAGATTGAACTAAGGTAAAGTGTTCTTGACCCAAATTTTAATAATTTAAATTTTGGTGATTAGATGATTGGAGTATATTGTTGGGTTGATGAGGATGGAGTTTAGATGATTGTTTGTGAAGAAGTTGATATAGGTGTGATGTTTATGTCTTGTTTTCTTAAGTTGAGGAACAGGAATGAATGATGAATTTTGGGTGAAGATGAGATGATTTGGAGTGTTATGTAATGGTGATTCATGATTTGAAGTTGTTTTATGGAAATAAAATGGAATTTGGGAACAATTTTGGGCGAAACAGAATCTGCCCCTGAAAAACGACGACGCGGGTGAGACAGAGAAGAACCAGAACTTAACGTTAGCACGTCGCGACGCGCATGAGGCTTGTGTCGCGACGCAACGACCAAAAATCAAAATCTTCTTTAGGAAATGTGACGCATAACCAAATTTGGATGTTGTTTTACAAATTTGAGGAATAGAAAGGTTCTAATGGGGTAATCTAATTAGGTTAAGGAAATTTTACATGATTATGAATCGTATTTTATAACTGCTGATTATAACTCCGTATGTTCTTTATAGATACTCGTCAGGAGTCGCGCTCGCCCCCAACGATGTGAATGGAACTTAGCTGGACTTCAAATCTGAGAGTGTAGATTTATTTTTCTTTTCGCAAGCTGATTTTATAATTACTTGTTTCAGATTAAAATCTATTTTAAGACTTATTTTTAAAAACTTTAGGGCGTTAGCCTTGTTTAATCTTCAGTTACATGTTAAATGAGATTTGATTTAAAAGTTTTAAAAGTATATCAGCAATATTTTTATATTTTTCAAGGCATGAGGGAAAAACCCACCTCAGCTCTTACTTATGGAATTGACGGACAGAGACCGTGTGCACACGTAGATCAGGGCTAGGGGGACGGTGATACTTAACGTCCCTAGACTCTAGTTTCAGAACTTGGAGGGTAGCATAGATCCGCACCTCCAGTTCTAGTTTGTGACTTGGGGACGGCGATACGTAACGCCCCAAAGTCATGGATTTGCACTTTTGGCTTCAGTTAGGCGTATGGGGGGACGGCGATACGTAACGCCCCCATGCGTCCAGTTTTTTTACAGCATCAGAGAAATTTTTCCTAGAAAGCTTTCAGAAAAATATTTTCCAGTTAAAGAAAAGTATGAGCTTTGAGAAAGTTTTCAGAAAAGCTTTAAGTATAAGTGGTTTCATATGATGTTCTGATTTGTTTTCTTATTTTTTTTGTAGCTCCACTCACTGAGATCCTCTAAACTCACCCCACCACTTCCTAGTTCTTTTGCAGGATACTTCTTTTGGTGAGCCATGTGTCGTTTTGGAGACCCAGTTCGAGGACAAGTGTTACACTGCAGTCACTAGTCGTCGGGTCCATCATTACAAAGCCATATTCATTTAGAATGTAGTCTTCTGTGGAGTCATTTTGTTGTATTATTGACATGAGAGTGATGTTGTTGACACATTGTATTTACTTTAGTCCATGTATATGTGCATGAGTTTCCATTTATGATCTTGCATTCAAATTGATTCAAGCATACCAGTTTGCATGTGTGATTTAATGGATATTGCATAGCATAGAGATAAAAGTAAGTGTCCTAGTTCACGAGCTAGAGGCTTAGGCGACAATGGGATATGTTGCCTGCCGGTAACATTCCCGTATTGGGGATGTTACAATATCTTTTATAAAGACCAGCTTTCGCTTAGTGGATTATCATTGATTAAGTCCCAAATAAAACGAGAACAAAGCCCATAGGCTAATATAACAATGCACGAAAACTATGAGAATAAAGCATGTAAACTAATAGAACGTGATTTTTTTATTCACTCATACTCTCATGAAAACTCGTATACAAGACTTATTATATGTGGTAGTGGTGTCTTAAACAAATGAATTAGCACTTGTTGAAAACAATGAAATATTTTGTTGATTGGTATTTCAAAAAACCCAGAACCATGTGAACAACTGATATACCCTTCGGTATTTAAGTTGCAAATGATGGTGTCAACATAGTGTTGTATGGGCAATTCGATCAATACAAATAGACAATCTATGTTATTATTTGAAAAAAAAAATACAATGTAACGAGTCATTTTTTTTTTAAAAATCGTTGGAAACTAACCACTATTTCATGGTTTAAGTAAAACAGGTAGAACTTCTGGTTGTCCCAGACTCTTACAAAAAACGCATTCTCTGGATTCAAACCCGGGACTTCAAGGTGAGATCTCAAATTCTACATCATCAAGCCAAATGAGTCATATTAGTTTCCCCTTTTCCAATTTAATTTTTAAATTCGTACCTATCATAAACCTCTAATGCTCTAGCAGTTAGGATTCAAAAAGATTTAGCATTTCATTGGAATAAATATATGATTTATATTGAATTGTATATCACATGATAGGATAATAAAGATAAAGAGAGACAAGAAAAAGATCCTTATTCATCATGGGCCGTAGCAGTTATGTTGGACTTGTAGCTTAGCTACCAAGTCAAAGAGGTCACAAGCACAACTTAGGTAATTTAGTTAGATATTTGTTTATATACCCAGTTGAATTTTTGTACTGCAGCAAGCATTCAACGAAAAGAACTAAAATTTAGAGAGAGAAAGCATACTTGACAGTCAACGGGAGACGGCGATGGCGGCAGCACCAGAGGCGGTATCACTCCGATGACACAACGAGCATGTATCTCATTTTGTCTTGTAGTATATTGGAGTTTGTATTTTTTTTTTTTTATTTGATCATCATTTTATTAAAAATAAGGGATCTCTTATTAGAAAAGGTGTGTGTATCATGTACATCACTCTCCTAGTTGATTCTTTATCAGCCGCCAAACCACCTGACCCGAGCATAAGCGAAGCAGGTAAAACACTCGGTTGTATTAGGCTCTTACAAGAAATACACTTCCTGAACTCAAACTCAGTAGTTAATTTTGTTGCTATCATGTAACCCAGACCTATTACATCTTCAGTAAGTAAAGTTGGTCACTATGATGATGAAATAAGAGTGGACATGAACCACACAAGTAGTCATTGAAATCATTAGTACTACAAATACAAGGGAAATTTCAATTAAGCTACATTACAACTCCATCTGTCTGGATTGAATTAAGTGAGAATTGTCAAGCCAAAATCAACTGGTTTCTCCTCTGTCATCGAACTTCAGAAAAATCAGATTCAAGAGGAGTGACCGAAAACGAAATTCATGTACATTGATCGTGAAGCTAACAAAGGAAATTGTCACCCGCGCATTAAATCAATGTCAACATGAGCGTTGCGCATATCCATTTGCCGCGAACCAGGCCATATGCCGCCTACTGAGGAGGTTGGAGTGAGATTTTGACTTGGCGGAACAGAAGTTGGAGTAACAGGAGCTGTCTGATGTTCCAAGTCTCTAACACCTTCTGAAGCTTCCTCTTCCGTATTCTTCATCTTGGGACCTCCCCATAAAAAACTCCCCACTATTACCTGGAGCATTCGCTATTCATCTCAGCCTCCGAAGAAAAAGGATGTGATTGCCTATATAACAATTTGCTTATTGATGCAGCAATGCTACGCTGTCTAACTACCACAGCCCAAAAAACACACAAGGCTCAATGGCTAAAAAGTAATTTACCTTGACAGTCTCATCAAATACCGAGTAGTATACCCACATGATGGTCTCAGTCTCACCATGAAATTATTTAAATTTATAATTTAAAGAACTTGAAAGATAAAGGGGAAAAGCAAAGGCATGTTGGAATCAAAAGCAATCTAAAAGTTACCTGAACATTGTTCGCTGCAATAAGCATTCCCCCGACTCCTCCACCAATGACATGACCATCAGGACTAGCAAGAGAGACACTCAGACCACCGGATCGACTGCGGGAGCCACCATTATCGATGAGCAGGTAAGAACCCGAAAGACACAATATCTCGAAACGCCCCTATGGAAATCAAAATGCACAAATAAATTTAGCTCTGGGGTTAAGGAGCTAAGTGTCCAAGCTTATGCTCAAACACTAACATCAAGAAACAATTACTTTTTCGAAGTAAAATAGTATAATCTTCTAAAAGTAGGCAATCTTCCCCAGCGATTAGCAAGCATTATCTATACATGGCAGGCAGGAAAAAAAATTTCAAGCGCTCAAACCTCATATGTGACAGTACCACCAGAACTTGACAGCTGACGAAGAGTTGCAGTAGAAACAGCACCATTTGCTGATAAGACGCATATTGCTCTTGGGCTTTGTTGTGAAAATGACAATAATGTTGTCGCAATGTCCTACATGAAATATTAAGCAGTTTCAGGACAGTAATTTTTTCCAAAAATCACATAACCTGGCTAAAGATTTAGTGCTGGATTGAAAAATGTTGCCTCAAAAAACAAAAAGCAAGAGAAAGAGACACTATTCAAAAGATTTAAACAACTTTCATTAGAATAGAACAATAATTTTAGCACATAAAATCCCTTCCAATTAAAGAATTAGCAACTTTGTGAGCTGAAAGATAAATGCAGATCAATAACCATCTCGTACAAGGTATGAAAGGATGCAAGAAGCATATCAAGCCAAGCCTCGTTATTTTCCCTTTCTAATTTCTATGAACTGCATCCGAATTCTAAGCAGGTTGTCCTTGGATCTATATGCGGGGTAGAGCCTGAATAGGTAAAGTCATAATGATACAAGGACAAGACCACAAATACTAAAGCTTTTTCTTTTTTTTTAATTGGAGTTTACTTTAATGTATCTTATATCAACATCATCATTTTTTTTTCTGCAGGTAGAAAATAGCTCAGAATCGAGAAGCTAACATATAAGTGGCATCCAGCCAAGGTACTATATCTTGACCACCATGATATAGTGAGAGAAGGCCTCTGTTCCCAGTATAAACAGGAAATTCTTTTTTTTTTTTTACTTCATGCGAGGTTGGAGACATGGATGGAGATTAACAGAGAAAGAAGCATACTTCTCCTACTGCAACAGTGATGATATGTGGAGTAAATCCCCTCCCAGCCAAACCAGAAAGCCATGCACCTAGCAAAACAATTTAAAATCAGCAACATCACCCAGACCAATTATAATCCAAATACCAACACAACACCCAACCTTATTCCCCAACGCAGAATAATTCTCTCATAGATGGAGCTGCTCATAATAGCCATTTAAGTAGCTAAAAAAATCAAATAACAAGCTTGTAAATGTTTCAAACTTCCATCACAAGGATTGTGATATGATATTACATGCCAATTAAAATGACGAGTATTGGGAATGGATAACTTGTTAGTTACCCAACAAAACAGAGCTTTAGTATACATCCATAACTCCTATTCATACATGGCAGTCCATATATGCTTTTTGCTGGTGGCTTCATATAGTATAATCACGACTTCATAAACATGAATATTTTGGCTCCAGTGGATGCTATTATGGTTTCTAACCGGAGTTTTGACACACAAACAATTAAGTTGCGGTATTTCAAGTAGTTTTAAGTTTTACTTTATATGCCCTACATTTTCCAGCAAAAAGAGATTTCAGTACTAGTACATCCCAAACCAAACAAAAATCTTTTTCCACCATGTGGAGTTAGCTACAGGAAGCCTTTGACACAGTTGTGCTTTATCCAGATCATTATCTCATTAAGCTCAGTAAAATATAAGTCTCTCTTTATGCTTTATGTCTATGTTAATTTTAGGCCTTCCGACATCGCTTGACATATAACAACATCATTTGTTCTCTTTTTCTCACTAGGACACTTAGAGGTCTACGTTGTATATGCCCGAACTATTTTAGTCATGTTTCTCTCACCTTCTCCTCAATCGGTTCTACACCCACTTTCTTTTGAATTTCTTTTCTAACTCTATTTTTTCTAATCCACCCACATATCCATCAAGTATTTTCATCTCAGCTGCCTTTTTTTTGGGACATGTACTTTGTGCCCAGCATTATGTCCCATAGAGCATTGCAGGTCTCACGCCCTCATATAAAATTTTCCTTAAAGTTTTAAAGGAACATTTCAATCTGACAAGACCACAGATGCACATCTTCATTTCCTCCAGCCTAATTGAATTGTATGAGTAACATCTCAATCTATTTCTCCATTTTTTTGGAAGGATCAATCCTAAGTACTTAAAAAACTTACTTTTTGAGATTGGCTAGTCACCAATTTTTATTTTTGAGGCATTACCTCTACGACCTTTATAAACTCACACACCATGTGCTAAATTTCTAACCTAATTAGCTGGAATATTTTAGATTCTAAAGTTTTCCTCCACATCTCAAGTTTAGCCTCTACACTTTCTTTAAATTCATCTACTGGTACTATATCATCAGCAAAGAGTATACCCCATGGTACCTCATCTTGAACATTCTTAATAATTACTATTGGAATTAGTTGGGAAGCTAATTAGTATTTATTGTTAGATTATATTCAACCAAGCATTTAATATGGTGTTAGATTATATTCAACCAAACATTTAATAGTGTAGTTGTGTATTTAATATGGTAGTTGTATAATGCCTATATAAAGGCCTCTCATTGTAGTTCTAAAAAAAATAAATTTTAATACACAATTTTCTTCACAAATTCTCACATGGTATCAGAACCAATCTTTCTCTGGATTCTAGTATCTCTCTTTTAGAGTCGTCGTTCAAGCCGATGCGTGGGGAACACACGCCGCTATATACGTGTGAGCCTCACGCGCCACATCTTCTTCGGCAATCTTGACAATACTCATGACGACGAAATGCTCAGTTTTTATCGGTTATTTCTCCCTTATTCGCACCAAGTTCCACATCTGATCTTTTTTCGGGGTTTTGTTATGGGGTGATTTGGCAAGTTTTCTTTAGATATTTTGAGTTGTTCTGGAATAGTTTAAACTTTTCCTGCTGTACATTTTCCAGCGATGTTAAACCATCCAAACCTCCGCATCAGTTCTCGTTGTGCATTCTCCAACGGCATTAAACATCCAAGTCACCATATATGTTCCTTGTTGAGATATTATGATATGTTTTAGGAAAGTAGTTGCTATTGTATAGGATTGTTTCCTAAACTTAGAGTTTTACCTTAATTAGGATTTCATATTTCCCTATTAGATGCAGATTTCCTATATTCATTATTATTGTTCATTACTATAGGATTCTTTTTCTATTTTGGTTTTCTATGTAGCCTATATAAAGGCTCATACCATTATAAATTCAATCAGAGTGAATTCAAGACTTTCTTTCATTATCTAACATGGTATCAGAGCCTGACATACACACACAATAAACAATGGCCGGCAACGATGAACAACCACCATCGCCGCCACCTAAAAGGGAGATGAATTCACCTTTTTTTCTCGGCACAGGAGACTGACCAGGCGACTTCATCACTCCCACTCGCTTACGCGGAGACAATTACGATGATTGGACTTCAGATATTCAGTTGGCATTGAAGGCACGCCGCAAGTTCGAATTTTTGGAAGGCACTATCACCGGACCACAACCTCCATATACCCAATCTGATTGGAACACCGTCAATGCAATGTTGGTTTCTTGGATTACAAACACAATCGATCCCGAGGTAAAGAGTACCCTATCTAAATTTCGTGATGCGAAACGCTTATGGGAGCATCTTAAGCAACGATATGATATGGTTAATGGCCCAAGAATTCAACAGTTAAAGACTTCAATTGCTAAGTGTGAGCAACCAAAATCTATGTCTGTTACAACTTACTATGGAAAATTGAATGTATTATGGGAGGAATTATTTAAGCATGAACCGCTAATTTCTTGCAATTGTTGTTCGTCTTGTACTGCCGCATCATTGCACCAAGCAAGACGTGAACAAGGAAAATTACATGACTTCTTGATGGGACTCAACACTGATTTGTACGCTCAATTACGAACCAATATCCTTTCTCAAGATCCCTTGCCTTCGCTTGATCGAGCGTACCAACTAGTGATACAAGATGAGCGTGTGCGGCTCGCCAAGACAGTCACAGAAGACAAGCCAGCAGAGGTCCTTGGCTTTGCTGTCCGTACAGGTGCTGGAAGAGGACGAGGAAAAACGGAGAGGCCCGTGTGTAGCCACTGCAAGAAGACGGGGCATAAGTCTTCATCTTGTTGGTCCCTCGTTGCTTGTCCTCACTGTCACAAGCATGGCCATGACAAAAATAATTGCTATGAAATAGTGGGATATCCCGAGGGGTGGTCGGATCAAAACAAGGCTGATGGGGGTGTTGGCCGTAGTCGTCAGCAGGCTGGTCGTGGGCGTGGTTCAGCTCGTGCTAACACTGCAAGTAGTACAGTTGGAGCATCCTCTATTAAAACTTCTACCGATCCACTCTTCACACCCGAACAATGGAAAGCTCTTGCGGGCTTAATTGGTAATGCTCAAGTTCCGGATGACAGGTTGAATGGTAAGTTTGACACGAAGTCATGGATCATTGACACCGGGGCAACTCATCACGTGACCGGTGATTTGACTTGGTTATTTGATACTATGGCGTTGTTTGCGTGTCCGGTTGGACTTCCTAATGGTGAATCTGTTGTTGCGACCCAATCCGGTGCAGTTCGATTTTCGGATAAAATCACTCTTAAAAACGTTCTTTATGTGCTGAAACTCAATTGCAATTTACTTTCGGTTTCACAATTGAATGATGACTTACATTGTATTGTCCAATTTAACTCTTATATGTGTGCTATACAGGACCACACCAGGGAGCTGATTGGAACGGGAGTTAGGCGAGATGGACTTTACTACTTCGGCGGAGCTGAAGGTGATTCGGTACAACACTGTCCACAACGCAGCATCGACTTTGGAGTTGTGGCACAAAAGGATGGGACACCCTTCAGAGAAAGTAGTAAAGTTACTTCCTCCAGTTAGCACTCTTAAGAGTAGTTTAAATAAAGCTTGTGAAATATGTTTTCGTGCTAAGCAACCTAGAGACAAATTTCCTTTAAGTGACAATAAGGCAACTAGAATTTTTGAGAAAATACATTGTGATTTGTGGGGCTCTTATAAACATGTCTCTTCTTGTGGAGCTCGTTATTTTTTAACTATTGTTGATGATTTCTCAAGAGCTGTGTGGATTTATTTGTTGGTCGATAAAACATAAGTTTTCGGATGTTTATGTCTTTTATTGCAATAATAGATCGACAATTTTCTCAAACAGTGAAAGTTGTTCAAAGTGATAATGGTACGGAATTTAAATGCCTACTTGACTATTTTTCTGCAATTGGTATTTTATTCCAAACTTCATGTGTGGGAACCCCGCAACAAAATGGGAGGGTTGAGAGAAAACACAAGCATATTTTAAATGTGGGGAGGGCATTACGCTTTCAAGCAAATTTGCCTATTTATTTTTGGGGAGAAAGTGTTCTTGCCGCCGCTCATTTAATAAACCGCACTCCCTCTCCTTTGTTACACAATAAAACACCATTCGAAATCCTATTTCGCACCCCTCCTTCATATGAGGCAATTCACACCTTTGGTTGTCTTAGTTTTGCTCATGATCAAAAATCCAAAGGTGACAAATTTGCAAGTAGAAGTAGAAAATGTGTGTTTTTGGGTTACCCGTTTGGAAAGAAGGGGTGGAAGTTGTTTGATTTGGACAAAAAGGAATTATTTGTTTCTCGTGATGTCAAGTTTTTTTAGGATGTTTTTCCGTTTGGTAACCCGGGTGCTGTGAATATTATTTTAGAAAATATTGTGCCTACGGTAAATGTTGAAATTGATAGTGATTTTGCTGATTTTGTTGATGATGATGCTGATTTGCCTAACCCACAAGCCCAAACACAAAATCCCAACCTCATCCAACCTGAACCCCAAGCCAACCAAGATCAGGCGCCCCATTTTGATGCAGATCTAGACCTGGGCTTGAGGGAGGGTGGGCCGGCCCACACCAAGGCTTCATCAGGGCCACAAACAGAGGCTTCTTCAGCGCCTCTTTCACCTGGGCCGGAAGTTGTTCCCACTGCTGGGCCCGATTCACCTGGGCTTGACAATACAAGCAATGGGCAGTCTGCTCCTATGGGAAAGGGAATGAGGAATAAATTTCCTTCGGTTCTCTTACGAGATTTTGTTACTCATACGGTGGTTGCTGAAAGTCCATCTCCCGCCACTCCGTCTCCACAGCATCCCTCAGGTACTTCTTATCCCATAGCACATTATATAAATTGTGACAATTTTTCTGTAAATTATCGAAAGTTTCTTGCAACTATTATTTCGAGCAATGATCCTAAGTCGTTTAAAGAGGCTATGAAAGATGTAGGTTGGCAAAAGTCAATGCAGGAGGAGATTCGGGCTTTGGAGGAAAATGGTACGTGGACTCTTGAACCTCTTCCAAATGGTAAGCGTGCTTTGGGAAGTCAGTGGGTTTACAGAACCAAGTACTTCTCAAACGGTGATATTGAAAGGCTCAAATCCAGATTAGTAGTTTTGGGGAATCATCAAGAAGCCGGTATTGATTATAATGAGACATTTTCTCCAGTTGCCAAAATGACTACGGTGCGTGCTTTCTTGGCTATTGCGGCTTCGAAAAATTGGGAACTTCATCAGATGGATGTTCACAATGCCTTTTTGCATGGAGATCTTGAGGAGGAAGTGTATATGAAGCTACCCCCAGGATTTAAGCGTTCCGATCCGACCTTGGTCTGCAGGTTACGAAAATCTCTTTATGGGTTGAAACAGGCTCCGAGATGTTGGTTTGCAAAGTTGGTCACGGCTCTTAAAGGGTATGGTTTCTTACAATCCTACTCTGATTATTCTCTTTTTACTTACACTAAGGGCAATGTTCAAATAAATGTGCTAGTGTATGTCGACGATCTTATTATTTCTGGGAATGATTCTGCTGCACTTAAGACCTTTAAAGCCTATCTCAGTGATTGTTTTAAGATGAAAGATCTTGGTGCTTTGAAGTATTTCCTCGGAATCGAGGTGGCAAGGAGTTCGGCTGGTTTGTTCTTGTGTCAACGCAAGTACACGCTTGACATTGTATCGGAGGCCGGATTACTGGGAGCCAAGCCGTGTGGCTTCCCGATCGAGCAAAATCACAGATTAGGACTCGCAAATGGGGAGCTCTTGTCGAACCCTGAGTCCTATCGCAGATTAGTAGGTCGACTCATTTATCTGGCAGTGACCCGTCCAGATTTGGCCTACTCGGTTCATATATTATCTCAGTTTATGCAGGAGCCTAGAATTGAGCATTGGGAGGCGGCTTTGAGAGTCGTTCGTTATTTGAAAGGTACTCCGGGTCAGGGTATCTTATTACGTGCAGATAGTGATCTGTCCCTGCAGGGTTGGTGTGATTCTGATTGGGCAGCATGTCCAGTCACTAGACGCTCTTTGTCCGGATGGCTTGTGTTTCTTGGGCAATCTCCTATTTCTTGGAAGACAAAGAAGCAACACACAGTTTCCCGCTCGTCTGCAGAAGCGGAATACCGAGCTATGGCAGCAGTTACTTGTGAGCTCAAATGGTTGAAGGGGTTGCTTCTGAGCTTGGGTGTGCACCACCCAAAGGCAATCAAGCTCTTTTGTGATAGTCAGTCAGCCCTTCATATGGCCAAAAATCCAGTATTTCATGAACGCACCAAACACATTGAGGTTGATTGTCACTTTGTTCAGGATGCGATAACAGATGGTTTGATTGCTCCGTCATATGTTCCTACTGTTACACAATTGGCGGATATTTTTACAAAGGCTCTTGAAAAGAACCAATTTGATTTTCTTCTTGCCAAGTTGGGCATTTTTGAGCCTCATGCTCCAACTTGAGGGAGGGTGTTGAGATATTATGATATGTTTTAGGAAAGTAGTTGCTATTGTATAAGATTGTTTCCTAAACTTAGAGTTTTACCTTAATTAGGATTTCATATTTCCCTATTAGATGCAGATTTCCTATATTCATTATTATTGTTCAATACTATAGGATTCATTTTCTATTTTGGTTTTCTATGTAGCCTATATAAAGGCTCCTACCATTGTAAATTCAATCAGAGTGAATTCAAGACTTTCTTTCATTATCTAACATTCCTGCTGTGCATTCTCCAGCAGTGCTTTAAACACCCTAGTCTCTCTGTGGTTCTTTTGCTGAATTCATCTGTAACAAGTTTGGTGCATATAACATGTATGATCCAGCTTGAGGGGGAGTGTTGGAATTAGTTGGGAGGCTAATTAGTATTTATTGTTAGATTATATTCAACAAAGCATTTAATATGGTGTTAGATTATATTCAACCAAGTATTTAGATTATATTCAACCAAGTATTTAATAGTGTAGTTGTGTATTTAATATGATAGTTGTATAATGCCTATATAAAGGCCTCTCATTTTAGTTCTAAACTCAAGCAAATTTAATACACAATTTTCTTCACAAATTCTCACAATTACATTCATAACTAAGGCAAAAAGATAAGAATTCAATGCAAAAACCTTTGTGTAAACCTATGATAATAGGAAAGTACTTTGCACTTCTCCTTGAGTTCTAACACAAGTCGTTGTGCCTTCATACATATCTTTAATGACTTAAATATAAGCAATAGGTACCTCCAAAGATTTTTTCTTCATACTCTGTCATATGCTTAAATCTATAAATACCATATGAAAGTCTTTCTTCATGCTTCAATAATGTTCCATTAAGCCCCCTAGCAAGTGTATTGCTTTTATAGTCAATCTTTCTAGCATAAACCCGAATTGATTCTCAAATATACTTGATTATTGTCTTAACTATGCTCAGTTATTCTTTCCTACAATTTTATTGTATGACTATTAGTTTGGTGCCCCTTAATTGACTCAATTTTGCATATCCCCATTTATTCTTGTAATAGATACCAAAATATGTTTCCTCCAATTCTCTTATGTTTTCTTGATACTCAAGATAACATTGAGTAATTTAGTTAGCCAATTTATTATTTCTTCTCTCATAGATTCCCACACTTCTATTGGAATTACATCTAACCCAATTGCATTCATGTTCTTCACCTTTTTTAAAGCGTCTTTTACCTCAAACCATTGAATTCTTCGATAAAAAGCATAATCCCTATTTTCTTCTGAGCATTTTAGCACCCCAAAGGTCTATATTCATTTCATATATATCATTAAATAGTATATAAGTACCCCATCCGTCTTTCTTTAATCTCTGCGTCAGCACTAGTTCATCATTTTCACTAAAAAATCATACCCACTCTAAAAACAACATTAAAAAGTTGCTATCCAACAAATGATTTTTCACTTGAGGTGTTTAAAGTCAAGATTTATGTAATCATATCCTAACATGCTGAACTTTTCAAGCATCAGAGATAAATAGCATCAAAATTTCACCGTCTTAACAGTACACTGAACATTTGAAAATAAATTTGATACAAACGATCAGAAACGAGAAGCCAAAATCTTTATTTCATCCATTCTCTATCATCTAATTCTATTTAGCACCTACCATGCACAAGACCAAGGTTTTCAGGTCAATAATTGCATTCAGTAGGTTGATAATTTATAATATAAAATGCATCATAACTGCGGTAGACTATTATATTTATATTTTATAATCATTTCAAATATGTAGAGTTTTGAAACAGATTCTCATTCACCTCGGTAAGGTCTGATAAACTAGAAATTAAGAAACTTATTGAAGATGGGAAGACTGGTCTATTGGCAATATAAAAGATGCCTTAAAATTTTCCATTAGTTAAAGAATGTGCATAAAAATTAAAAAGGAAAACACAAAGTAAGTTTGTAACACGACAGATATCAAATACAATAATATCTTTACAAAGCCATAACTGGTTAGTAATATCAGCTATAAGTCATACATTCATCATAGTAAATGAGATCTCAGCAGAAAAAGCAAATATGCCGGGAATTCTTACCAGAGGAAGATACTTGGTCCTTCCTTCCTGTTCCTGGAGGTCGTCCTCTGCCTCGCTTCTGAGTTGGTGATATGGTCCCCGGATGAGTAGACACGGAGGGCGACAATGCCAATGATACAGATCCATCAAGCCCATATTTACGGGGCCTTCCTCTCTTCCGTTTCACAGGCTCGCTTTGTGGCACCACAGCAACAGGAGCACCGACATTGACGCCATGAGGTGAAATAGCAGATGACGGGTCTCCAGATAATGCTGTTCCAATAGTAGAGCCTCCAATATTTGATTGAAACTGTACATTTGGATTTGATAATGGATGAATGCCTGGGGATCCATGAAGACTAGGCTGTGTTCCCGACCCAGAACCAGTCATTCCTCTTTGCATATAGAAAGAAGCTGACCCAGGTAACGCCATACCATCCCTTTGATCCATGCATTTACTTTGAAAAACCTAAACTTAATTGACCCTGAATCAACTTACCCAATCAATTGCAAAACTAAGGAACTTTTTCTTGCTCAAGTATTCAAGATAACAATGATACTCACAAAATACACAAATCATAACAATGAAAAATCTATCAGATCTCAATCTGTGACCAGCGAACAGAGGTAACATGCAGGACATGCACAACATTACAAATAATTTCACTGAGGTATTCACATATGGTACCGTTCCTGACAAGAAAGCTCAGAGCAGACACATTATTTTGACAGGAAATAGAACAAAAACCCATAGGAATGCAGTCTAAGTTATATATGGAACTGCTTAAATCTAAAAGGGAAAAAAAAATCCTAGATTCAAAATCCCTTCAAAGTTCAAAGTTCCAAGCAAGAAACTAACAAACAACCCAAAAGAAAAGGAACCATGACATGATAAGAAAACATAAAATAAACAAAGATCCTTGAACACAAATAAAAGAATATAAGAAAAACAGTTCAAATCTAAAGCCAATAACTTACAACAAAAGTCAAAATGCAGGCTATTTTACAGCTTACCAACTAGAAGAAACAAAGAAAAAGGCTTCATATTGAAGATAAAGACCAGAAAGATTGAAACAGGTCCACTCTCTCACCAACTCAAGATAAAACCCTTAAACACCAAGCATGTTCTTATGCAACAAAACCCAAAGTAAAATGCCATAAAAATAACACAAACCCAGTTCACAAATAACATCAAAGAAACCAAAAACACAGCAAAGAACACATTTTAATCTCTAAAACCAAGTGGGCTCATCACAAAAAGTCTGAAAGTAAAAATAGATAGAAAATTAACTCACATTAGTTAAGTGAGTTAACAGTCGAACGCTTTTCCAGTCACACAAGAAGAGAAATGAAGCGTGAAGAAGATTAAAGGTCGAACAGTTTTAATGGGGAATAAAAGCTGACAGAGAAGTGTCCAGAGGATGAAGAAGTCATATTATTACTCAATACAAAAAGCGCTTTTGTACAAAAGTCCTTATCGGAAGGAATGCTAATGCAATAATAAAAACCAATGAAGCTGTTTATCTTTATATCTACTTATTCAATCTGTTGAGTGATGATGCTTTGCCTACGCTTTAGTCTTTACTGGTTTTTGAGTGAATGGGAGATTGAGAAACAAACAAAAACAAACAACTGAAAAATAAAGATTATCCAAAATATATATATATAATATTTTTTTGCCCTTTCTGTTTCTAGTTTGTAATTGGAGTATGGAAATTAAAAAAAAATATATATTGTACGGTACCTGTTGACTGTATCTGCTTCAGAGAACACGTCAGCATTATCAATCTAACGCGCGTGATCGCGTCTAATTTAGGAGAAAATCTTTTGTGTAATAGAGGTACCACGTCATCAATGTAACAAATCACCATTCATTACAACGCGTGCTAAAAAATTAAAAAACAACTAAAAAATACATTTGTTGATGGTATCACGTCATTTTCTAATTCGTTGATGGTATCACGTCATCAATGTAACAAATCAACCATTATACATGTCATTTTCTAATTCGTTGATGGTATCACGTCACTCATACATCTGTTGCACCAAAGATTTACTCTTTATTTAGGGTTGGAAATGGATCCTGTTGATGGTGTTTTCGGGCACTATGTTATTTAAACAACACGACATGGGTAAAAGGGGTAACTCCATTGATCGAGACCGTTAAAGCCGACCCGACAAACTTGACGGTAAGAGGCCGAGCACTTTATACTAAATGGCCGATCACTTGAGATCGGATGACCGAGCATTATCAGATCGACAGCAGCATTCTCAGTTCAAATGGCTATCATGACCGACCTCATGAAGACCGAGCACATGACGAGGCGTGCTCATGAAGATAAAGCATCATATTCTTGCGGAAAAGGG